>MU183181.1:66173-109081 GCA_016904865.1 Pissodes strobi
AAAAAAAAAAAAAAAAAAAAAAACACATCACCACGCAATAACTCAAACCTTGAGTAGGTGGATCAACTTAATTTTAATGAACAATGTTATGGAATGAACGTTAACATCTTTACCGGATATAGTGTAAGACACGCCAGCACGTGAGCAGCCTTTAAGTTTGACGTAAACCTAAATCTCATTAAGAATATAGCAGGGTGGAGTCCTAAAATTCTGACACTTTCTTCAGATTCCATACTCGACCTCTAGGTACGCCCAGTGACATATTTGCCAATACAATTTTAAATTTGGGTATATCTTAGCCCTAATAGGTAGCCTTTTAACTATTCCTTTGCCTAAGGTTCAATTTATTATATTTGTTTTGCTCTGATTGTATATCAATAATATATTATATTATAAAATATGTTTATTTATCTAGAATAGGTACCCTTAATTTTTAAGTGGTTAAGGAATTTATGGGATAGAATTTTAATTGATTTTTTTTGTCATATTTAAAATAGAGTTGAATTGAACGACTTTGCTGCCTTAATTGTGTTTTTGTGGTATTCTCAGGATTGAAGGTAGAATAATGCAAAATTGCACCATCTAGCTTTAAACAGCTACAATGTAATCATATCGGAAGATAAGCGATGGAAAATTGAAAGATTAATCGAATACCTACTTACCTGTATGAAGATTAATCGTAATTTTCCGAGCTTGTCTTCCGATATGATTACAACCCTCCCAACCACATGCCCCTTAGGCGGGCAATTTTGCTCTAAAACAGAATGAGTAAGCATCGAGTGCGATAGCAGACTCGGGTTGAGGATAAAAAACTTTATGCTTTAAAAACGTATCGATGGGTATGGTGATTCAGAAACTACAATGTAATCATATCGGAAGACAAGCTCGGAAAATTACGACTAATTTTCATACAGGTAAGTAGGTATTCGATTAATCTTTCAATTTTCCAATATAACAACTATTGAAACTAAGACTCTCAGTTTTCTATATTCATCAATTATCAATATTTATTATCTTCACAGATCGCTTTTTAGCTGTAAACATCTACCTTGTTTTTGTTACTATTTGTGATGGAAACACGAAAGAAATTAATAAATTAAACAACTTACCTTGGTAGGATGTTTAATTTTGATTTCCTGAGGGTTTCCATCACTAATAGGAACACCCCTCCCACCTCAATAACCCAGTATAGCGATCTATGAAGAACTTGGCACCTCGCTTAAAATTTATGACTGAAGATGCTACCTGAGGCTTGGGAGGCACGGACACACTAGGCATTTTTTGCTTAGTATTGGTTTTTATTGACGCGCACAAGTTTATGATACTACCTTGTTTTTGTTACTATTTGTGATGGAAACCCTCAAGAAATCAAAATTAAACTTCCTACCAAGGTGAGTCGTTTAATTGATAAATTTTGTTCTCTTGGATTCGCTGCACCTGCATTTCTAGACACATTATAGGAAGCTACCTACGCGATGGAGATTTTAACACTATAGGTTACCATACACGATGCAAAAGAAAGACTGTTGTATCTGCTAGAACAGCTGCGCCCGACGAAAGGTTAATAACTTAATCCTCTCGGCTGGGGTAATAAGTAGGTGTATTGTCAGACGATAAGAAATAGTGTCATGTCTCTAGTGCTCCATTGTTTTTATTTTCGCCACGTCTCGCCGTAATGGCCAACTAATAATAACACTTAAAAGCCATATACCATTTTTACAACAGAAAATTGTTAAATCGCCAATATTTCAATAACTACAAGTTTTTCAAATAGACAACCTTATACAAAGTAACCCTTATTTTTAATGCTAAATAAGATAAAATTATAAAAATAGGTAGAACTCTAAAACGTTTAAATTGTTTATGCTATGCTAAGTCTTCAAAAAAGATTTTAGCTTTCATTTTAAATATAACCAGAAACCCTGTACTTTGGATGAATAATTAAAAAAAGAAAAACACCATTGGTACCTACTTTATGTACAAAATATCATAAATGTTTGTAAACGTTAATATTAATAATGATATTGGCATTAGATTTTTTTGTAAAATACAGAACTATTATCGATTACGATAATTGGTCTATGATCATTAAGCTAGGGAATGAGAAGGCTACAACACAAATTTTTAGTCGTCCAGAGGAAAATACCCTGGTTATTCCGGCAAGATCTGAGGTAGTTAGACAAATCAATGATTTTAAAAACTCAACCAAAGACCTTCTCGTGGAAAATAAAGAGTTAAGTTCAGGTGTTTTCGTCGCCAGATCAATAATATCTAAGAGCAAACCATTAGGCTAATTAATTAACATGACATTTGAAAACGTTATTTTAAAAGCAAGTTGCTTAGACACTGTAGACCTTGACGAATTTAATATTTACAACATACAACAAGAACCCGAAACTCGAGAAGCTCACCTACTAAGCGAGTTAAATCACGAAATACCAGAGTTTGTCAAAAAAGAAATACTGGTTATGTGTCGCGAATTTTCCGATGTCTTCCTTAAAAACATATATATTAACTATAAATAATTTCTACACTCAAAAATTAAAACTATCAAATGACAAACCCATTTATATTAAAAACTATAGAACCCCCAAAGTATTAAAAGACGAAATAAACATGCAAGTAGGTAAAATGCTAGAAAATAATATTAACGAGCCGTCAATCTCCGAGTACAACAGCCCGGTATTGTTAGTACCGAAAAAATCAACAAATGGTAAGAAAGCATGGTGACTACGTGTAGATTTTCGAAAAATTAACACGGAGGCTATTATAACCGACAAATTTCCTCTTCCACATATAGATGACATTCTAGACCAGTTGGGAAGAGCTAGGTGGTTTTACTTGATTTAGCATCACGATTTCACCAAATCCCTTTAGAAGAAGCATCTCGTGATGTTACATCATTTAGTGTAGATGCAGGTAGTTTTAGATTTAGGATGGAACAACTGCCCCACCCCTCCCCCCACCCCCCGACGTCCATGCCCTGATGAACATTATTATTGGAAAAGTGTCAATATTTTGGCAGATTTATTACTCCAAATAATATTTTCAATAATAGTTGTGGTTTTACAATTAGAACTGATTCCGAACAATAAAATTACGTAAGCTTTCATGGCCGGTATCATTAAAACTAAACTTTTCCGGGCTGTTACGCCGTGGTCAATTTTGGATAACTCCAAAGCTTTCAACTGCAGCTGCGACAGTCATCGTCAGTGGCGCTGTGGTCGCGGGCGAAGTGTACGATGTGGCGTCCGAGATAGTACAGTACCACCTCGGACGCCACATCGTACACTTCCGAACAGTCCTAGAGATATTTTTACCTTAAACTCCAGACTAATCCTCCTGTATGCCAGGTGGTCCCATTTGAAATTTTATTTCGTTCTAACAGTATTGGCCTTAGTCCTCGTTTTGTTAGATGATAAAATGTGCTGCATCCAGTTATTCCTCCACCTAAAATATGTATTTATCTTTAAAGCAAAGTCTAAATTAGTTATTTATTTATATTAAGTGTGATAAGCACTTTATTATAGAGCGCGTCTAGAAATTGTAAAACGAGACGAAGCCGTCTCGCAAGAGATATAAAGTATATGACTATTTTTTCGTCTCGCAAGAGAGATAAAGTATATGACTCCCTCTCTCTCGCTCTTCCTCTCTTTCTCTTTCTCTCTTCTGGAATTGGTAAACAGGGGCGGATCTAGGAGTTATCTGAGGGGTGGGGGGGGGGGGGGGGGGGGGGGGGGGGGGGGGGTGGGGGAGTGGGGGTAAAGGGACAAAAAGAACTAAGAAAAAGAATAACAAAATCAAGCAACGCAATTATTATTTTAAACATTTTAGTTCAGGGGGGGAGGCGAAACGCCCTAGACCCTCCCCCTTCCCCCACCCATCTAAATCCGCCACTGTTGATAAAGAAGTATTCACTTCTATCATGTGCACGCGCCTTTTTGTAATTCAGTAGAGCTGTTGTAAGTACGACCAAAAAGTACTAAGTACCAGTATTTTTCAAAAGTTTAGTTAAGTATAAGTACAAGTACAAGTAAAATAAAAAATACTTAAAATGTTAAGTAAATTTACTTAAATCTTCCAAATTTAAGTACAAGTATCAAGTATCATGAATTAATCAGTTAAGTTTAAGTATTTACTTGACTTTTTGTACTTAATGTCAGAATTAAGTATAAATACTTAAACGAGTAGTTTAAGTACATTTTTGTTTCAAGTAGGTAAGTATACTTAGCTTATTATTAATTTTGGAACGTGTAGGATTAAATTTGATTAATATAGCAAGTATAGATTATACGGAATTTCAACTAAGATTTCACAAGACATCATCACCGATCTTTACTGTACAGATTGGGCCACCTTAAAAATTGTTTAATTTTTTTCCTAAGGCAACATTCAGTCTGCACAAATCCGATTAAAATTTAGTAAGTAGCTATTTATTTTCTTTTTCAAAAAACGCTCAATTTTATAGTTTTAGGGAAACTGGAAACCATACCCAATATGGTAAAGCAATAATTGTTTTTAGGTTATTAACGTTCGAAAATTGACATTGTCACACATTGGAAAACAAAACGAGAGCAATTTTTGGGTCACACACTTTGTATTTTTAGTAGGTAAGTAAAAAACAGGAATAGTTTTTTATTTTTTTATTACGCATGGATCATAATCAATGATTATCGCACCCTGCAGCGTGCTTAAAATGATGTTTATGATGCGCCTACTTTTTTAAAGGTTGCTATAGAAATATTTGATCATGTCAAATGTGTCAGATTAATATATTCGTCAATATATCCCATAAGTTTAATATTTAAAACATTTTTGAGATTGTGATGCATCCGTAATAAAAAATAGCGTATGATATACGTGTATAAGAGGCCTTTAAAGCTCTTGCGACTTACAAAATACTCCGCTGCGCGTCGTGTTTTGAAATATGTCGCGCGTGCTTTAAAGGCCCTCTTATACACTTATATCATAATATACTATTATTACAAAATTAACATTTGCAAACACTTAAACATAAATAAATAACATTTTTTAGTAAATTACTTCGATGAAAGTTTAAACTGTGTTAGCTTTTAGAAACACCAGCTTTTCAAAATTTCAGTCACTCAATGCATGTCTACGAGGAGAATTAATGATTTGGGCAAAACAAAAAAGGTTTTCAGCGGGAGCCGGTGAAGGGAGAATTGTGTTGTATTTACGAAAATGTCTATAATCGTCTAACATACTCAGGTTGGCTCTTTTATCATTTAGGTATTTCAGAACCTCTAGCTCGGGCTGACTCTTCTCAGAGGTTAGATTTCCCGTTAAAGAGGAAGAAGATCTGGTTTCCTCCTTGAAATCAAAGAAGGGGTCATCTTCATTTTGAATATTTTTATAGTTTGAGTTCTAGAGATTATCTCCTCTACTGCCTCAATTACCCAGGATTGAATTTCTTTTGACGTTGTTGAGATTTCGCTTCCTTTAAAAGCATTGTACCAACGGATTTTAAATCTTGGGCATACGACTGCTGAAATTATGGCTAGTTTTGATTCCTGTCCAAGTGTAGTTTTGATTCCTGTCCAAGTGTAAAACCGACCTTCAATAGAACTTATTATAGCTTCTAAAGGTTTTGCAAGTTGTTTTATTTCATCTGATAGTTTTAATTTCTGCAATTTTGTTTTCATGGAAACTATACTGGGTAGCAAATATCCGTAATAAGTATTTTGTTCCCCTTGAAGAAAATCTAGAGTATTCTTCCAAAAACAGAATTTCGTTTTCCTTCAAAGCCGAAACCATTAGTTTCTCATTTAACACAAGCAATTTTTCTTTACTTGACAATATTTTCTTAATGGCATCGTACGTCGAATTCCAGCGAGTTATTCTGGGAATACTTAATGTGTGCCCAAGAACATCTTTAATTATTTCAGCGGTTTTAGGTCTTCCAGCTTTATTCCAAAGATTAGAAGATATATGAAATACTTGGATATGTTTTTGTCTTAACTGGTGTGTGGTTTTTAGGGCGATATTATAGTCAGTAGTTGTTAATAAATGTATAGTATGCGACGAACGTCGCAAGTGTCGCGGTAAAAATATTACATCTGTGTTTTCATTCCTGACGTCATTGTCGGAAACTGAATTGGCAAGAACAATTTCATTAAGATGAACGTTAGGAATATTTTCTTCAATGTCATCATCCATGTTATCTGCAAAACTCAACTGTTCCCCTGACGCAAGCGGTCCATCATTAGTGCAGGAAGAAACATTTATTATGAACTCAAATTCCTTAAAACGTTTTACGAAATTATTACCCGTAACTCACGTAACTGTTGCCAATATCAAAACACGAGTCAAGAATGAACAAAAGTTAAAACCAATAAACAACCACAGAGAAACTGCCGTTGCGGCAACCCCAACACTGCAAATAAATCGCGGCACAATGCAAAATGCAAATTATCATACCTGTTTCTTCCTATATTGCTAAAACAGAAATAAACTCGTAAAAACTCATCTCTCTGTGTTATTCGTAAGATGCAAGTGATTGTGTTTATTTAAATAGTACTCAAGTATTTTCAAATACTTAAAGTAAAATTTAAAATCGTGTACTTAAAGTAACTGACATTGATACTTAAGTACATGCTTTCGATGGATGTGAAGTAAAATGCACAAAATGCACTTAAATTCGATTTTAAGTTATAAGTACCATTTAAAAATACTTAACAATAAATGAATTGGACAATTCGTTTAATGTCTTGTTATGTCTTGCTCAAACACAGGATTTTTGCGATGAAATTTCAGCGCTAAAAAACTTGAAACCCATATCAAAAAAATTCCAAAATTTTTATCTTTAGACCCTTTTCTTTGTGATAATATTTTGAGAGTAGGTGGTAGGCTAAGAAATTCGAATTTAAGATATGAGCAAATGCATCCTGCCATACTTTCAAATAAAAATGTATTGTCTATATTATTAATAGAATTTGAGCATAGAAGGCTTTTACATGCTACACCTAAGATGGTACATGGTATGCCTTCGATGTTTCAAGGTAAATCCTAATATTTGAATTCCAAAAATGGGAAATTTGCCCATCTATCGTGTAAGTCAGGCCTTTCCTTTCCAAAGAGTAGGCATAGATTTTACCGGTCCATATTTTTTAAAAGATGGAAAAACGCGGAATCGTATTTTAGTTAAAGCATATTTATGCGTATTTATTTGCCTTACAACAAAGGCTTTACATTTAGAGCTCGTAGGCGACCTTTCAACCGAAAGCTTTTTGAACGCACTTAAAAGGTTTGTTTCGAGGAGAGGATTGCCCTCTGATATTTTTACGCATAATGGCACAAACTTCGTAGGAGCTGCAAACGAGGTCAAGCAGCTAACTAACTTGCTGAGAACTATACCTAATACAGACCTGGGCGAATATTTGGTACAACATAAAATTCACTGGCATTTTATTCCGCTTAGAGCACCTCATTTCGGTGGGCTTTGGGAGGCGGCTGTCAAATCTTGTAAATACCATTTAATACGTATTATGAGCAGAGCCCTTTTAAAGTTTGAGCAATTTAGTACTCTACTCATGCAGGTAGAGACTATTCTTAATTCCCGTCCTCTATTACCCATATCCGAGAATCCCGACGCGACAACTTTGAACCCCTGACACCATCCCATTTCCTGATAGGACGAAAACTTACTTCTTTACCACAAAAGGATGTCGAAAATATGCCACTTAATCGACTAACACAATTTGATCGTCTCCAACAATTAGTGCAGCATTTCTGGATCAGGTGACATCGAGATTACTTGGGTAGCTTGCAAACTAGAGCTAAGTGGAAATATGATAAGAAGCTTGGCCTGAAGACTGGTATGATGGTGTTGCTGAAGGACGATGCGGTTCCACCACTACAATGGCCTTTGGGTCGAATTATGGAAATACATCGAGGATCCGATAATGTGACACGAGTTGTCACAGTCAAAACGTCAAGTGGCACTTATAAGCGTGCATTTTCCAAGGTGTGTCCGCTGCCAATTGAAGATGACTTTGAAAATCGTTCCCAGTACGACTTTTCAAGGGGGGCGGTATATGTGGAGTCAGAAACTCAACAACAAGCGACGGCGCTGTAAATCCGTTTCCACGTAACATAGATACCACCCGCAAGATGACAAAAAAATACTGAATCGAGATGTCAGTTCAGTACTACTTGTCGACGATATAATAATATTGCATTGTAAAAAATTATTTTGTTTTAAAATGAAGTCTAGATACGAGATAATAATTCGATTATATATTAATCGTACAACATAGCTGACGACAACCTTTCGAAGTTGATGACATTTATTTAAATCAGATTAGTTCAACGCCTACCCACTAGCGGCAGAAAATTCTACTATGATTTCGCATGCGCTTTCGTAAAAACATGTCGGTTGTTGCCAGATGGTCGTAAATGGAATAACTTCTGATTATACATAATTTTGGTTAGTTTTCGCGTAATACTGATTAATACAAATAACAATACCGGCCATTGTAAATAAATAATAGAAAGGATTTAAGTGCCTGTGTTGTTATCAGTAAATTCCTGGTTCCACTGTTTTTCTGTCGCGTATCGTATCCATAAATTTTGAACGTTAGTGAGCTGCATACAATTAGCGTTAGCGTTTAGCATTTACGTTAAAAAAAAGGTTGAGTTGAAATGTATATATGAATTTTTTTAATTTTAAAGTGTTTGTGCTTTAAAGATGGCCTCGAAATTTATATTTGGATGCTGTGCAAACAAGACCTATATCTACTACTGCGGCATTGCTTGCACAAATATATTTCACCCTAGCTGTCGAGAAAGAGATTTTAGGTATCATGTTAAACTGTCCAGCCGGAAATTATATTGCTCATCCGATTGTAGACAACTTTTTGAAAATAACCAACTGCCAAACCCGTTAAGAGATGAGTTGGAAAAACTACAGGAGGAAAACCATTTACTGAAGATTGTGATTGAAGAAAAGAACGACCAGCATGAAAATCTACAGGTAGAAAAAGAGGAGTTAATAGCGAATCTGAAGGAACAAGTTGAAACTATGAACACTGAGCTTAAAACTCTTGAAAAAGCATATAAAAGGGAAAGACGAAAAACTCAAGATTTTCAAGGCGAAGTTTTTGAAACAGAGAAAAGCCTGGTTGAATCTTTGAACATGCAAAAAACAGAGATTGTACAATTTAAAAAGTAAATACTCACTTTGGTTGCTGAAAAGGAATCCTTAGAAAGTGCCTTAAAATCGCAGACTGAGTCAGTGACCAATATCCAAAATATCCAAAATGATTTTAAGGAGCTTCAAGATTTAAATAGATCTATGATCAAGTCAATAGCGATTCTTGAGATGGATAACAATATGTTGAAGAACGAGGTTAGCAAACTAAAGAACGACCTTGATACTTTTGCTGGTGCTGATAGTCCTAGTGCTGACTCTATCAAGTGCGCGTTGGGTTCTGTTCCACTGAGTCCTGTGAATGTGAAGTTACCTGAACCACCAAAGAATGACGACTGCTATGTAGTAAGTGAAAAGCAAAATCCCTATATCCATGTGACCAATAAAACAGAATTTAAAAAGGTTCTAATTCTAAGTGACCAAAGAGGGTATAATTTGGGTAATGTATTAAAAAGCATGTCTGGGAATCTTAATATGCAATCATTTGTCAAACCTTATGCCAAGTTTTGAATGTTGTGGAAAATATTGATGATTTAACACGGAACTTTTCTATAAACTATTATGTAATAATTATAGCGGGTTCTAACGACTTGAATCAGAAAAAAGTTCCCTTATTTAGAGAAACAAATAATAAACTAAAAAACATGACCCACACAAATGTAATAGTTCTTTCTGTTCTCCCTATTTTTAGCACTAATTATATACCTAAAATAACTACTCTAATATCAAAATTTAATTCTAAGCTTGAAAATTATTTGAATAGGTTGAATTGTTGTGTACAAGGCAGTTTTCATTTCTTAGATACTTTTAATGGTTTCTCCCCTATGGAAAAGAAAGATATTTGTGAAAAATTGTTGCATATTATAATGTCGCAAAGAATTTAAAAAAACCTAGTTTTTGTAAGCATTAATGATAAAGTTTCAATCTTGGATGCTGGCCAAGTTAATGTTGACCAGAATAATGTTAATGTTGACCAGAATAATGTTATTGATCTTTCTGAAAAAGAAAAAGTTGGAGAAGGGGGTGATTGTTCATCAGAAAATGTTAGTTTAAATTTTCCCACTCCAACACAAATACTGCCGGGAACTTAGTTCATTTGGATGTTACAGGTCTGTCCCTTCTCCTACTAAACATTCAATCATTGAGAAACAAAGGTAATGAATTGTCTTTGTTTATTGAAAGTTGTGATTTTCCCAGTTTGGTTTGTATTACTGAGCACTGGCTGAGAGAGGACGAAATTGTATATATAACTGATTATACAAGATTAGCTTCATTCTGTAGAACTACATCATCTCATGAAGGTAGCATGATTCGAGCAAATAACAAATTCTTAAGTGCCAATTCTTTTATACCTATTACTATATATAATGACCTACTCGAGGAGAAAGTCTGAATTTACAATTATCTTTTCAAAAACAAAAAAATTATATATTATTTGCATATATAGATCACCTATATCAGATGAAAATACTTTTCTAGGTAAACTAGACACACTTTTATCTCTGATTCCTTCCTCCTCGTCTGTGATACTCACTGGAGATTTTAATATAAATTTTTTAAATACAAATTCAATTGCAACAGTTAGGTTGTCTAATTTTTTTAAGTGTCTTAATTTACAGATGCATGTTGAATGTTCTACTCGCGTTTCTCAATATTCTTCAAGTTTGATTGATTATGTCTGTTCGAGTGGATTTAGCTCAGCTCAGTGTTCGGTGGTTAATCCTGCATTGTCTGATCACGAGGCAGTTCTGTGTAAGTTTGTCTCGGTTCCTGTTTTTAAAAAATCAGGGTTTAGAGTGTGTAGAGTATTTAGTGAGCGTTGCTATAGTAAGTTTTATCAGTCATGAGGACCGACTGGAGAGAGGTTGATACATCAAATAACCCAATTGAGGAATTTCATAGGATTTTGATACACAATTTTCATATAGGTTTTCCCCTCAGAAAAATTAAAATAAATAATAAAAAACCGTGGTTTACCAAAGGTATTAAAATATCCTCTAAAAATCTCTTCACTATATAAGAAAATTTACAAGTAGCTTGACCTTTAATGCATACTTTAATAGGTACCGATCATTACATAGGAAGCCAAGGCTTTGTATTATCAAAACCGTCTAAAAAGGTCGGCTAATAAACAAAAAGAGAGTTGGTCAATCATAAGCGACATAAAACAAAACAATAATCACTCTTCCAAAATACCTGAGACAGACCTTTCACCTGATCTAATTAACAAATTTTACTGCTCAGTAGCGTACAATCTTACCAAAGATATTATTCAAAATTGCGACCCTCTTAAATACCTAAAAAATGAGACTAAAGTTGCTGATTCTTTTTATTTTGTCCCTACAGATTTAGATGAGTTAAAACGAGTTATGTCAACAATTAATAACAAGAAAAACACAGGAGATGATGGCCTATCAATAAAAATTTTTCTAAATTTACCAAACAGTGTTCTTCTGAGATTGGTACATGCTATTAATTACTCTTGGCAGTTTGGAATTTTTCCTTCACGTCTTAAACTTGCAAAAGTTATACCTATACATAAGGGGGGTGATTCAGAGGATCCATCTAATTTCAGACCAATATCGCTCCTGTCTAGCCTCTCTAAAATCATTGAAAAACTGGTTAAAGACCGTATGTTGACCTTCCTGGATAAGCACCGGGTCTTAAGCTGCTACCAGTTTGGATTTCGGCAAAATCGAAACACGAGTGATGCAATCTTTGAGTTCTTGGGAAGGCTTTACTCGGGGATCAATGATGAGGGAGTTGTTGTGACATTGCTAAGGCATTTGATTGCGTGAGTTACGGAATTTTGTTGCGGAAGCTCTTCCATTATGGATTTAGAGAGGTGGGACTATCATGGCTGAATCATATCTATCCGGGCGTTCTCAAAAAGTTTGTGTTGGTTCTGCTCAGTCTCAAGTTCTGGAAAATTGTTGGGGTGTTCCTCAAGGATCTGTTCTGGGCCCCCTTTTGTTCCTAATTTTCATAAATGATCTAACCTTATTGGACATCATAGGCAAATTCACCCTTTTTGCAGACGATTCCACAATTCTATGGCATTGCATGGATTATCGGACGCTGACTGGAGTAATATCCGCAGATCTTTTGAAGATTGAATCCTGGTGCAGTTCTAATCTTCTTCTGTTGAACCTTGCTAAGACTAATATTGTATCATTTAAGTCAAACCTCCAACTTAATATTACCTTTGACAATCTTTCTATGGAGAGCCGGTCTGAAACTAAGTTTCTTGGACTGACTATTGATGGGAGACTACATTTTGATGAACATATTATGGCACTTGGCAAAAAGATCTCTTCTGGGTGTTATGCTGTTAGACTTGCTTGTAGTGAACTGAGACAGTCCATGGCAAAAACAGTATATTTCGCACTTATTGAATCTAGACTAAGATACGGTATTTGTTTCTGGGGAGCATCAATCCAGTACTTGCTGAATTCAATTTTCCTTATTCGGAAAAGGGCTGTTAGATATTTGTGTGGCTCGACTAATAGAGATTCTTGTCGGCCTCTATTTAAAAGAGAAAATATTTTAACTTTGTACAGTCTATTTATACTAGAAACAGCATGTCTTATTTATGAACATCGGCAAGAGCTCCAATCTAACAATGTGACCTATACAACACGGCAGAGACATAACATACACCTCTTCCTATTCCTCACTCATCCTTGGTGAAAAACTCAATTATTTATGAAGGTATTAAAGTATACAACCATATTCCGGAAAGAATCAGGGCCCACTGTGGCTTTGATGAGTACTACAGCGATCTTTTCTGATTGTTTTTTTTTGTTGTTTTTTTTTTGTGTTTTTACTTTGTAATGCCGAGTGCAATTTAAATGTATTCTGTGAATTAACAGTTTTAGCGAATTTTATGCAGTTTTAAATTCCATGACTAGATTTGTTTTGATTTTATATTCAATTTTATGTATGTATATGTATTTTTTATATTCTTGTAATACCTACCATGCTTTGTCGAAAAGATAACATCTTATAATAATAAAGCTTATTTGACTTTGACGCTATTCGTGGAACATGCTTCAAGACCTTCACCCTCCAAGGTAACTTAGCTGGTAGGAAGCACTAAAAAGATGCCACTTAATCACTAAAACTTTTCAATAGGGGTAAACGAAACAATCCTGACTGCGTTTGAGCCAAATAAAACATGTCACAAAAAAGATATTATTCATCTATTGTTCAGAAGGAATCATAAATATAGTATCCACAACCAACCGACAATTGGAGGCAGTCCCAAACCCTAATCTAATACCAATAAAATAATGAATATTAAATAAAATATCTAATCAGTGGTAGTCCGAAACTCAACGTAAATAAATGAAAATGCACCAATTATGTTCTCAAGCGAAGAGTAAGAATTTGAGTCTTGACCCCCGCGCGGAATCGTGATCACGTAGAGCCGCTTAAAGAATGTGGGCGCAAGTACGTTACAAAAGTAATATTCCGGTACTAAATTTAAAGTAACAACAAATAGAAACAGGTAATGATCACTTAGCCGGTGCGATGGCAGTTCCAACTAACAACTAACTGGATCACGTCTGACGTTCAACTACACACGGACGGCTTGTTCAAAATCCCTATATCGAAGTCTTATCCCGTTCAAGTAACTTATGCTCGGTAGGTGGATTTCATACTTCCAGCCAGATGGTTGGATTACAAGGTTCCAGCTGTTCTAGCCGGGCCGGTGAAATACAAAGTTCCAGCAGTTCTAGCCGGGTGAGTGAATTACAAAGCTCTCGCAGTTCTAGCCGGGTGGGTGAACTCTCCTAACATGAGGGTACACTAACTTTGCACACTACACGACGGCCACCATAACGGCTTCCAAAACTGAAAAAGCACACCCCAAAAACCTCGCTTAGCGAATTATTCCCGCATCTACAGCACTAAAACTAACAAAACTAAGTCGGGATGGCTGCCACGGGAATTTCTTCGGTGATTATCGGTAAAATCGTATCAGGATGACTGAGATCAAGTCAGATTTAAAAATCGACAATCACCTAGGAATGCGGACTCGAAAGTAACCTTCCTTTCCGAAAACCCATGATGGAACCGCGCGCACTTGCAAGGCGATAACAGCGCAGGAACCTAAACATCGCGGCCTTTGGTAGCAGACCAATGAAAATGGATTCGATGGATACGACGCGTTTAACGACAGAGGTTATGGCGAATGCGTGGGAAAAATCTATAATCGACTGAAATATCCGATTTAAATATCGAACTGCAGCCAGGAAACCAGAATCATACCCGGAGCGTCCGTAAAATTCTTTAACTGAACAGGCTACAGTTAGTGATAAAAACGGACTGTCACATAGTTACTTTTAAAACCCTGTATACAAAAAAAGATAACTATTGTACCTCCAGTCCGAATCCAAGGATTAGCTTACAAACACTAAAAACATATATGTAAGCATTTAGTAGAGTTAATATTGAAACCAAGACGAAGTTTTGATGCTGTATACATTTTCTATTGAAAATATTATAATATGGACGTAAGAGGTTTCTCTTCGATTCAGACTATATGGCTACAAAAGATCGTAAACAAGTGGGTATTTTAACAAGGAAGAGAGGGCCTGCACTATTCTGAATTATTATTTATACCTCTTGCTTTCATATTCCGTAGAAATAATATGACACAAGAGCTAATATAGAACGCCCCTACTGAGTGAGTGGATGATGTCAGAAGTTATGGATAACAGGTTAGTTCAGTAAATACGGTTCGTAAAACCAAGTCAAGGAAAGTAAGATTGAGCATTTTAGTGTCTCAAAAGCCAAAAGAATTCACGGATCTCACACCTTACGCAAGCATCCTATGTATTGAAAATGCCTGACACAATTTTTAAATTAAAAAACTTATAATTTACATCTGTCACAATAAAACAAATTAATTACTATTAATTTATATTTACCGATTTTGCGGGGTTGAGATCATGTCACCCGAAGTGACACCCAATGATAATGTTACATAAAAAAGTGTATAATATTTTTAAAGTCAGTTTAAATTAAAACAGCAAATAAATAAGCGATTGATTACTAAAGCCAAAAGCTCGTATATAACTACGCTACTGAGTGCCCGTCGTCAAAATATGTTGATTTATAGCGGCATCCAGTTCATAAATAGCGAAACTGTCAAATTTGACATTTTTAACAGATACTATGTTAAAAAATTTAAACCTAGTAAACAAGTCAATAATTACTTTTCTATTATTTTCCCTAATCTAATTCTAAGATTTCATTCAAATCGGTTCATAAATAGCACAACTGTCAAATTTGACATATTTGACAGATACTATCACAAAAAATATTTTTCTATTTGTCTTTCATTTCCCCTAATCTAATCTGAAATTGTCAAATTTGACATTTTTGACAGATAGGTAGGTATTACGTCAAAAAATATATTCCTTTTATTTTCTCTAATCTAATTCGGTTCATAAATAGCGAAACTGTCAAAATTGACATTTTTAACAGATACTATGTTAAAAAATTTACACCTAGTCTAAACAAGAATTTTAAAACATTGATAAATAGCGAAACTGTAAAATTTGATATTTTTGGCAGACTATGTCAATAATGATTTTTCTTTTATTTTCCCTGATCTAATTCTAAGATTTCATTCAAATCGGTTCATAAATAGCAAAACTGTCAAATCTGACATTTTTTACAGATACTATCACAAAAAGTATTTTTCTTTTTTTCCCTAATCTAATTTTAGAGTATCATTCAAATCGGTTCTTAAATATCGAAACTGTCAAATTTGACATATGTGACATACATACATACTTTGTCAAAAAAATATTTGTCTTTTATTTTACTAATCTAATCTGAAAGTTTATTCAAATCGGCTAGTAAATAACGAAATTGTCAAATTTGACATTTTTGATAGATAGGTAGGTACTACGTCAAAAAATATTTTCCTTTTATTTTCCCTAATCTAATTCGGTTCATAAATAGCGAAACTGTCAAATTAGACGTTTTTAAGAGATACTATGTTAAAAAATTTAAACCTAGTAAACAAGAATTATAAAATATTGATAAATAGCGAAACTGTAAAATTTTACATTTTTGACAGACTATGTCAATAATTATTTTTCTTTTATTTTCCCTAATCTAATTCTAAGATTTTATTCAAATCGCATGTCAGATGGCTGGAGACATATGCATAGTATGCATTTAGCAGGACTTTCCCCTATACACACCGCTGCAGATGCCTAAGGATATATGTCCCTTTGTTGACTTTTTTTATGACACTGTCACAGTGTTCTGCCCATGTCAATTTGGGATCCAAAGTAACACCAAGAAATCTCACAGACAGGGGCTCGGAGTCAGAATCAAAAGGCCTGAGGCAGAATGTAAGTGTTTGTGTCTTTGTTTCATTTATACAGAGTCTATTGGCCAGGAACCATTCATGTACACGGGCCTGTAGATCGACCATCCAATCATTCAGTGCTTCCAGGTCATCATTGTCAGAGAACCCGGAAAGTTCGGATGATTTGAAAGCCATGTTTTCCTAATTTAGCGGATTAATCAGCCCAACAAACGAAGACGATTTTTTGTAGCAGTGGTACACACACTAAAAGGAGATCTTATCTATCCTAAAAAAGAAAGAGTCCAGCATGGGGGAGGACGATGGGATTTCATGGGCCACATCCGGTGATAACTCGAATGGCGGGGGCGTCACTCTCCCTAATCAAACTGCTCTCAGCTGTTTGACGTTCCTGCCTGCTAAAACAATGCATTGTCATTGATCAGCTCCAGACTTTGTACTTCGGTGTTCTCCAGCCTGGGGGAGGACGGTGGGATTTGATTGGCCACATCCCATGGCAACTCGGAATGGTGTGGGCGTCACCACCTGTAATCAAACTACTCTCACCAGTTTGACGTTCCTGCCTGCTAATACAATGCAGCCTCTCTTGTCACAAACTGTCATTGATCAGCTCCAGACTTTGTGCTTCGGTGTTCTCCAGCCTGGGGGAGGACGATGGGATTTGATTGGCCACATCCCATGGCAATTCGGAATGGTGTGGGCGTCACCACCTGTAATCAAACTACTCTCACCAGTTTGACGTTCCTGCCTGCTAATACATTGCAGCCCCTCTTGTCACAAACTGTCATTGATCAGCTCCAGACTTTGTGCTTCGGTGTTCTCAGTTTAACGTGCGCAAAATAGCCTTAGGTTTAATTAGCACAAAGCGAACTTAGTACCATATGAATACAAATTCGATCTGCAAAATCTAGTTTCCTTCAGAAAATCCTACTTCTCTAGAAGTTTTCGAAAACTTAGTTTTTGTGGACGATATTGTGACCGAATGAAATAGCAATTACGATCTTTTGACAAATAAGAAGTCCACTTAAGAGTTGAAGAAGCATAAAGGAATTTCCGTAGATGACCAGTATTAGTATACATTTTTGGCCAATTCGCTTCTTATGCCTCAAGTCAAGAAGCAAATAATAAAAGATATTTAGTCCACACATTATATCATTGAAACCCCAACATTCAGTCGGCAGTTATTTAGCTATTATGAGACTTTTGAATTTTTCTGTTTCCTCTAATATAAACTGAAAAGATACATTTTTAAAAATCAGGATGATAGTGGATCATTTTAGCGAAGAATTAAAAAGTCGCTATATCGTTATCGTGTATGTGCGCCAAGACGCATACAGAAGTAGAGGCCGTCCACCAACCAGATGGACCGACGACATTAAAAGGATAAAGACAAACTGGATAGAGGCAGCACAGGATCGGCAAGGATGGAGAAGGCTACGGGAGACCTATGTCCAGCAGTGGACGCGATTGGTCGATTGATGATGATGATGATGATGATATCGTTTTCAAAATATAGTTATCGATGAAAGTTTAATATTGTTCAAAAGCAGGTTGCCATTCCGACAATATATCCTGTCCGAAGGATATAGATTTGTGATAATTTTTTTTGTGACTGTTGACTGCGAGCAGGGATTCGCATCAGATTTTCTGAACTGAAATAAAGAATATAATGAAAGCGTTGGGAAATCTGGAAATATAGCGTTAAGACTACAAAAACAAAATAAATCATTTGTTTAATTTGTGAAGGGGATTAATTTATTTTTTCTGATGAGTTTATATTTGTGTTGAGTTACCTATCTTCTGCAAGTTGATGCCATCGTTTGAAATGATTTTATAATTGTCAAAGGTCAAGGAAAGCTCCTTTAGATTGAACTATCTAGGAAGATTTATGTTTTATTAATAGTGTTATAAAAAAAGTTTCCTCAGACAATATTTCTCCCTATCTTATGAAGAGCGACAAATACGAATCCATGTGGATACGTGATCTGAAAACGCGAAAGAAATGCAAGTTTTCATTTCGTGTTTGTATAAAGAACTTTAAAGTTACATGTGTGAATAGGCTTTTGCTCTTATAAACATTTTGTATTATTGCACGAGAAAAATTTATTTATTTACAGGTTGCTTAAAGTCAAGTAAGTATCCTTTCCGAATCTGTATGTCAGGTCATGGTCGTTTACTTTATAATAAAGTTCTTGATATGGTTAGGTTTATTTACTGTTTGATAAACCTGAACAGTACCTCTTGTAATGCTATACTATCAATTACGTAACACACAAAAATATTTTGTAAATTTGATAGTCTTAAATTTGAGAAAAATAATATATAATAACAACATGCGGATCAAAGTTCTGCTCAACTCAAATAAACAAATGTCTCTTCTTTGAGTTGGACATATTTGTTTATTTATAATGCCTTAATTAATATAAATACATAATTTAGCAACTGGAGATACGCACGACTATTTTTATCAGTGTTAGACTTACTAACCTGTTGATAAAAATGACTATAAGTAATGAATTAGAACATAATTAGAAAAATTAATTAAATGGGATACTATTCGATCGTAATTATTGCTTTTATATGTTTTTCTGTTTGTTTCGACATTTTTGGGGTTGAACGTTCCCACAGACATTTAATTTAACCCGTAACTGGTATGGTCGGGTCAAAAATGTCCCAGAACATTTTTGAAGCTAATTTGCCAGGACAAAGAATCGTCTCTACGCTCCTGCTTCTTGGTATTCCTTCTAGATATATTGATGCGTCAATAGCCTTAGTTTGAATTTAGTTCCCTTTTAGTGGTAAACAGGCTCGAATTCGAGTCTATGTATGGGGAACTCGAGAACCGTAAGAGCTACAGTGTCGGTCAAATTAGGGCAAAATTGTGCATTTAGGTGCTTAACAATATGCCGTTTAGAAAGATTTAAAATACCGTGTATTTCCAGAGATATCCGGTAAAAGAAAACGAAATATTGAAATGATTTTTTTTCCTGAGCTTATTTAAAAACGGATTTCAAACTGAATTGCACTTTTGCATTGCCACTTTTTCCGCTCTGTCCAATGGTGGTATCCAATTTGGAATCCGGTGTTTCGTTTTCAAGGGATCATCATTAACTTTCTTTTTTTAAATACTAACTTTAATTGTTTTTTTTTCGTTTTTCAGACGATGTTAGCGTTATAAATATGAATATGTGTTTTTAATTCCTATTAATGTTATTTAATTTTATTTGTAATTATTTATATTGCTTTGGGTTAAAAATAAATGATCATGTTTATTTAATTTTACTATTTTTTAATTTTACTAAAAATAGAAACATAGAAACAAAATGAAATAGTTTTATAGAATGTAATAATTTGAAAAGTAACTAACCCTATTAAATACTACGCCAAAGCAAAATAAGTAATTAAAAAATAAATAAATAAAAATTAAAATTTAATATTAAAAATTAAAAACACGTATTCATATTAAAAACGCCAATATCATCTAAGAAACGATAAATAAAAAAAATTTCGTATATAAAAAAAGGTAGTTCATGACGAAACCCTTGAAGACGAAACGTCGAATTCCAAACTGGATACCACCATTGGATAGAGCGAGGAAAGTGGCAATGCAAATGTGCAATCCAATTTGAAATCCGTTTTTAAATAAGCGTAGGAAAAAAATAAAACGATTTTTCAATATTTCGATTTTTTCCGGATATCTCCGGAAATACTCGGAAATTTAAAACTTTCTAAATTGTTAGGCCCCCAAATGCGCAACTTTGCCTTAATTTGACGGATACTGTATCTCTTACGGTTTTCGAGTTCCCCATACATATAGACTCGAATTCGAGCCAATCTGTACAGGTCTTGTGGTCTTTTTTCATCCGACCATACCAGTTACGTAGCCTTTTTATTTATGTGGGTGTGATAGATGTTTAATTCAAAAAGAGTTGGATATTTTTGTAAATAATTTGTCTGATGCAATTGATAATAAAGAGGACGAAAAGATGAGATGGGGTGGGAAACTGCCAGTGATTTTAGTGACGCTGTAATAGTGTGGATACGTAAATATACAGACCTAAGACCATGTTGTCAATTTTTTTTCTATATGTCTGAACGGTTTGTCTACTTAAATTTACTTAGTTGTTATAGTTTTACATTAAGGCAGTATTGTTTTACTAAAAATAAGATTACTTTATTTTTCTTTAAGCTAGTGTAAATACTGTTTTTATGTTTCGATATTTAGTTTTTTATTTATATTCTTCATCAAGATGCACTAAATAAAGTTTCGCGCATTTTATTGATACCCTTTCTTACAAAGTAATAAATAAATAAATATGGAAAAAATTATAAACCCACCCCCTGTATAAAACTAGAGATGGGTCAAAAAAGACCCGACCATACCAGTTGTGTTCTTAAAAATCACAATACCAGTTGAGGGTTAATGTGAATGTTGGTACATATATGTACAGATGTACTCCATAATAATGTCGTTTTTATAGATTATAAAAAAATCATATATTTGAACATGGTTTATTTACCATTAACCTTAAACATGTATGTATGTATCAAAAATAATAATTAGAAAAGTAAAGACAATACCGGTCAAAGTCACTTTTTAAACTTAAGAGTTATACCAAAAACGGTTAGATTTTCAGTTGGTACTTAGAATAACCTTTATTTTTAATTTTTCTTCTATCTATAAATATAATGTTTTATATTTTGACTTTTATGTCCAAATTTCGTTAAGTGATCGTCATTCTACCCTACTTAAAATTACACATTTTAAAGTCAATAGAAAATTACACCTTCATTTCCCAATATAGAAATAATATTGAGAATCTTCCTGTGCTTAATAATCACGAACGCAACTGGAGAAAGGTCATTCACTATTTTGAAGAAAACGAAAAATTATCAAAGAAATTCTCTAAAGCAAGAAGAGAATGACGATGCAGTGGTCTTTTGGAAGACCTAAAATTTTGATTCAATAATTGATGAATTTGCCAGACCCAAATCAAGAAAAGTAAATATATAAGGTTTTTTCATTACTTACCTACTTTATGGATAGCCAGTTTTCTCCATTTTGTGTTTTATTTTTATTTTTATGACTGCTCGTAGTTTATGCTAATTTATTTCTATTTCTGTTAATTTTGTTTAAATATTTTCGTTTCATTAACACTTAAGTTTTTGTTGGGTGCATATTATATTTTAAATATAAAACTATATTATGTAGTTTCATGCGTATATTGATTTATTAAACTTAAACGTTATTTATAAATATTTAAAATTGCCTTAATTACCAGTTTTTATTTTTAAATGGGCCTTGATAGGTCGAATTTTCGAATTAATAAAATTACACTTAAATGCGTGTGAAACTAAAAAATATTCTTATTCGGCAGATATTGTTAGCCCCGGGCGGCCTTTTGGGTTAATCCGCCACTGCAAACGATTTACATGATTATACAGTGAGATCAGAAAATAATTTTAGAAAAATTAGAATACAGTCCCTTAGATTGAGTAGATCTAGAATGGCTACTAATTACTACTGCCCACAGTTTTTAATAAGATTGTGAATTAATTGTATTTGAAACTAAATACAATTAAATCACAATCTTTTCCAAACTTAAAAAATGTAATTAAAAACATTCTTATTACCAATGCTTTCTACAGTATACATAAGTTTTTATCATTTGATTTATAAATATGGGATAGGCATGAAAAAAATAGGTTTTCTGTAGAAGGTTAGGTTGGATTTCTTTTCATTTTAAGTTGTGTGTGAAATTTGAAACTGTAAAGTTGTCATTTTAATAATTATGCGTATTTCTTTTAAACTTTTAAACTTGATACAAAGGTACTTTTATATTAAGTTACTTTATTTTATTTTAATATTGATGTGTATTTAGAAATAATAGATTGTATTTAGAATGGATACTAACTTGATCCACTCAATGATCAAGTCCACAATTATTGACGTGTGGAAGATTGTAAATTTGCTTACACAAATAAACTGATTTGATTTAATTTGAAGATGTAATTTTTTAAATAAAATAAACTATGTGTGTGAGCCTGTCCAAAAGTTTATTCTGCCTACCCTAATTATTCTTTCTGGCTACGGCCCTGCACCATCAGAATCTGAGTTATTAGCCATATCATCAATTATACTCAGAAGGTAATGAACATCATCTAGACTCTAGACTATTAAAATTAAAATATTTTTGTTTGCGTTGCATCTTCAAAAATTAAAAATACAAAGCTAGAGGACCGCCGGCAATAGAGTACATTTTTACCGAAAACAATATTTTAAAGTTAATTTTTTAATGGATATTTTTGCAAAAAATGTATATTTCTGCTATGATGTGGTTTGGAACCTTCGGCAACATGCATTAAAACAGAGTTTTATCCACAATACCGAAACAGAATTTTTGCACTCGACGCGCGTTTCGCTAACCATGTTAGCATCATCAGGAGATGATTAAAATTTAAATTAAAGTCTACCTAACTCCCTTTTATACTACAGTTTGCTCAACCAAGCGAAACTAAAAAGAACCAATCCTGGAATCCCACTAGTCACGCTGGATTAACCAATACAATGGACTATACGGAACTATTCTTACATTTAATAATTTCCATACTTTCATATGCGTCTAATAATCCTACTATGCCGAAACTATATTGTCTTCCCAAGATTCATAAACCTGGGAAGGCAATGAGTCCCATGTCTCTGCAATAGGATCGCCAACTTATAATATATCCAAGTGACTAGCAAACCATATTGAAAATTTACCTATAAAACAACAGAATTCAGGAGTACTAAATTCCTTAGATTTCATAAACAAAATTAAAGATACAATTCTTAAGGATGGTGAAATTTTAATCTCGTTTGATGTTAGCTCATTGCTCCATAGTGTACCAATTCCACAGACCTTGCAATACCTTGGTGAATTACTTGAGATGAAGAGTTTTGATAACGAAATCAAACAAGAATATTTAACTTTAACTGGGCAATGGGCAACTGTTTATCACCGTTCTTAGCTAATATTCTCATGAGTAAATTTGAAAATGAAATCAGTCAGGAGTTCGAATATTTTCCAAGGGTATGGTACAGGTACGTGGATGACATTTTCGCGATTTTCGACACAAAAACCGTTAATATTGAAGATTTTGTAACAAAACTAAACAACCGTTTCCCCACTATTAAATTTACTTATGAAGTCAAGAACAATGGCTAACTACCTTTTTTGGATACTTTAGTGATTAGGAACGATAATAACACATTAGAATTTCATATTTACAGAAAAAATACTGTCACTAACCGATATATTCCTAATGACTCCTTCCACTTCGACCAACATAAAATGGCCAGCTTTAATTTTTTAGTACACCATATGGTTAACTTTCCTCTCAGCAGAGAAAGATTTAATAAGGAAAAGGAAACAATTAGGAATATAGCGAGAGTTAATGGTTTCAATACTAACTTAATAAATAGACTAATTAATAGGCCTTTGTTTAGAAAGACCATTCATGATTCCACTTCTTTCGTTAATCAGAATGAAAATACAAAATATGTTTCGATACCGTATAATCCTCAGTATACTAGAGGACTCCAAAAAGTTTTTAAGGAAGTAGGTTTAAAGTTAGTATACCATACTCAGTTTAACATTAAGAAACTACTAGGTGGTCCAAAGGACAAAATTGAAATGTTGGAAAGAAGTGGAATATATGAAATTGGATGTATGGATTGTATTGTAACCAAAAATATGTTGGGCAAACTAGAAGATCTATACAAACGGGATTCAAAGAACATATGGCTCATTTAAAGTATGGTAGAACAGAAAAATCAAGTGTTGCCGAGCATGCTTTTGATAATAATCATAGAATAACAATAAAAAATTAAAAATTGATTCATAATATAACTGATAGGAGATTATTAGACGCATATGAAAGTATGGAAATTATTAAATGTAAGAATAGTTTAAATAGAGATGAGGGCCTATTCCGTATAGTCCATGGTATTGGTTAATCCAGCGTGACTAGTGGGATTCCAGGATTGGTTCTTTTTAGTTCCGCTTAATTGACCAATCAGTAGTATAAAAGGGAGTTAGTAGATTTTAATTTTAGTCTTAATCATCTCCTGATGATGCTAACATGGTTAGCGAAACGCGCGCCGAGTGCAAAAATTCTGTTTCGGTATTGTGGATTTTCTAACTTTAATATCCTTGTAAAAGTTTTAATATAAAATCATCCTATTTTTAGCAAAATTAATAGGCTTAGTCAATTATGGCGGCAGCCCTTCCAGCCAGGTTTTTAAAATAAGAAGTAGGGGAAAGGAGTCGAATATCGATCATCTCAATTTTACCCAACCCTACATACCTATCAAATGAAACAATAAGTGCTGCCATCTCTTAAGGTACATGCAAATTACCAACAGCAACAACGGGCAGTTTCATTGCAACGCCGAGTGCCGGTTCATAGGATAAGGTATGTGCTTGTTGATGTTTGAAAATCCTAAGCTACTTTAGTACTATTTATTGCATGGTACCCCAAGATATTCTACACTCTGTTTACGAAAATTTTAGTTCTTTGAGTTTAGGAGATGTTTATGTCGAAGCAATGGTGTCCACTCGCGGGTAATATCGGCCAGCACGATCGATATTACCCGCCTGTGATCGATTTTACCCTCATTGTTCTTCATTATTTGCAGATGCCCCAAAAAAACTATTCTTGTAAGACAAATCGCTCTGCATGGACAGAGGAAGACATGAAGCGGGCTCTCAAGGCGGTTAATCAACAGACACACTCCATCAGAAAGTCAGCTAAATTGAATGGCGTACCATATGCTACGTTGTGCGACAGATTAAAAAATAGATATCCTAGCAAGAAATTGAAATTAGGAAGGAAGCCTGTATTAAATGACGACCAGGAAACAGAGCTGGCCAATCACATTTTAAAATTGTCGAACATGTTCTATGGGTTGACACCAACTAAAATCAAAGAACTAGCTTTTGAATATGCCGTTGCAAAAAACTTACGACATAATTTTAATGTTGAAAAGAAAAGCTGCGGTAAGGATTGGCTGCGTGGATTTTTAGCTCGACATCCACGAATTTCTTTGAGGCGGCCTGAAGCTACGAGTCTCAACCGGGTAATCGCATTTAATCGAAAGGATGTGAACATATTTTACGACAATTTAGAACTGGTCTTTGAAAAATATAAATTTCCTGCGAGGCGTATTTATAACGTGGATGAGACTGGCATTAGTGGAGTGCATAAACCTCATCGAATTTTGGCAGAAAAAGGCAGAAAACAGGTGGGTGCGATTACAAGTGGCGAAAGGGGTCAGACAACCACTGTTGTGTGCAGTATGAGTGCCGCAGGGGAGTTCGTGCCTCCCATGTTTATTTTTAAACGCGAGCGCATGAACAACGCTCTGGAAAAAAATGGACTGGTAGACGCAATCTACCGCTGCTGAAAATCAGGATGGATCACGGAAGCTCTATTCCTGGAATAGTTGAAGCATTTCGCTCAATATGTGAATGCTTCAACGGAAGATCCAGTGTTAGTGGTTTTGGACAACCACGCCACACACTCCTCCTTGCAGTCCTATAAGTTCTGCCGTGAAAACGGGATCATTCTTGTTTCGCTACCCCCACACACCTCTCACCGGCTCCAGCCTCTGGACGTCACGTTTTTCAGTTCATTGAAGACAGCATATAGCAAAGAATGTGATCTTTATATGAAGTCCCATCATTATAACAAAATGAGGTGACTGACATTGCAGAGCTCTTTGCTAAAGCGTACAATCGCATCACTTCCAAAGAAAAAGGTTTGAATGGATTTAAAAATACGGGGACCTCTCCGTTAAACAGAAACGAGTTTGGAGGAGAAGAGTTTACGGAAATACCAGAGAACCAAATTCCGATATTCAGGCAGAAGCCAACGAACTGGGCGAGCTTCCCGAAGAAACAATTTATTTAGATTCGAAGCCCGGAACAAGTAGAGATCCAGACCCATCATATACATCAAGCAGACATGATGAAATGGATATCCGACAAGCTACACCGCCACTGGAAGACTGTAACAAGAAGCCACTTGCGAGTTCGAAGAGAAAGAGACGTCAACGAAGGACATCTTCCAGTGATTCTTTATCATCAGCAATAACAGAAGTCTTCGACGATAATGCAACCGATGATGAAGACAAGACCGTTCAATTAATGAGCACATCTTTTGAAGACTTTCATCCGACACCCCGATTAAGAGAAAAGCCACGCCCTAAGAGAAAGAAACAATCATCTCAAATACTAACGACCACTCCGCTGCAGGCATCTTTGGAGGAGCAGGAAGAAAAGAAGGAGAAGAAGAATGTTGAAGAAGCTTCAAGAAATTTATTTCAAAAAGGAAAATCGGTACGAAGAGCAGGAGCTAAAAAACAAATCAAGAAGTTCAAACCTAAACAACATGATGGGGAACCTCAGAAAGTGAATGAGTTATGTCCAATATGCGTGGAAACTGGTACAGCAGATGAACTGTGGTGGCGGTGTAGATCATGTGGCTATTGGCTTCATGCTGCCTGTTCTGCAGTATCTCGGCCAGAAGACCTGGATTCGTGTGAAGCATGTCAATAGACGTTGATCGATATTACCCTCATATATGATCGATATTAGCCGACTATAGGATGGATAATATCGATCAGTAATACCTTCGTTTTTTATATTTTTATTTATTTTTTCTGATTAAGATACAGAGGATTTGTTTGTGTTATTATGTTCTTGGGATAATAAAGTTTATGTTCAATACATAAAATAACAGAGTTTTGTGAAAGTGTTGTTTTTGTCGCACATTATATCTTAAGTGATCGATATTCGATATACGCCATCGGCGTACTAAAAGACTCAGAGCAAAACAATGTGCCAAACCAAATCTCAATTCTCTTGTTTTGATGGTTGTTTTGAACTAATTTAAAAAAAAAACAACATAACCTAAAAAAAAGTTTGTTGCTGCCAGGAATCGAACCGTAACCATTCGATCACTTACCTCACTGCTATCTACCACATACATCCGATTACTTCAATTATTATGGCATCGTGCATCAACCATGGGGTCAGCCGTTTGAATTTATAAAAATATCGAGACTGCCGCTTTGTTGAGAGTGTGCGGATTGGGTGATGCGACCGAAGTGGAAGGATGATATTATTTAATGAATGGTTTTAACAATAATAGTGTTATTGTTACAAAATGCGTCTGAATACGCCCGTCGTTCTTTGACCTCGTTTCGTTTCTAGAATTCCGTCTGTCTGTAAATTGCATCTTATTTAATTCTAGACATTCGAGAAATATTCTGAATGGCTGTAGAAAATTATAGGCTAAGGATATTTGAATATATAAGGGAGAACCACGCCAGTTTAGTTTAGTGTCCATATAATTTGATATTGTTAAGAAATAGTAATTAAGAGATTAGAAGAGTAATAGCATATAACAGTAAAATCCTAACATTGTTAATGCAATAATAATCTTTTAGAGCAGTATGGCTTTTTGGAGACCGTTTGAAGATCTCACCGAACATAAAAAGAATGTTAATCGTGTATCTAATGTTCGCCCAGCCGTTGTTGACCCTCGAAACGCATGCAATTGCATGCGTTTCGAGGGTCAGAAACGGCTGGGCGAACTATAGTTCTTCGGAGTGTGATCGAGAATTTATCAGCAAAGATTTACATGTACAGTGTCAACGCCTAATTTTAAATATATATGAGTGCCTCAAAAAAGAATACGAATCGGTCAAAAATTTAAACAGACTGACGATGCAGACAGGGACGTTATTGATTGCTTACAATGTGTACAAAGAGAAGAAAGTACCTATACTAGAACTAATAAAAGAAAAATTAAAAGAGTATCCTTATTATAAGTACAAATGTACTTATAACACTGCGAGGTGTTTTAATAGGCTGTGGGTCTAAATACAAAAAAATTATAACAGAATGGCCATAATGGAGTTGCAGCAAATACTCGTAGGTGCATTAAGGCAAGAATATTTACATAAAATAAAGGAGTATCGACAGCTCGGCAGATCCATAACATATTTAGATGAAACCTGGTTCGACACTCATGACGTAATTAAATATGGTTCTATGGTTGGGTAAATACTAAAAAAAATTGCAGTCTAAGCTCCCCATGATCAAGAGGCAACTGCATTTTCATTCTTCATGCTGGTAACGAAAATGGATTTGTATCCAATACGTTCTTATTATCAGCCAAAAATATTTATCCATCCTGCGTAGATTATTATGAGGATATGACTACTGAACTATTTGAAAAATGGATTGTCGAGCAGCTGCTACCAAACATTCTTCCACATTCTGTGATTGTTATGGATAATGCCTCGTACCATTCACGGATATCAAGGTCAAGATATCCAATAATAGCAGCAGGATATAATTTGTTTTATGAGACAAAAAAATATAGGTTTTCCCGAGAAAAAATCAACGAAAAAAAGATTTAGTAATTATCATATAATCCTTCGATTTTAAAAAAGAATACGTAGTTGACGAACTTTGCAATAACAATAAATAGGGTGATACCGTTTTGTGCTTGCCGCCTGCTTGTATTTTTAATCCAATTGAACTTGTTTGGGGGATTATAAAACCACAAGTAAAAAAAATAAATTAATCACCAACGTTGAGTGGAATTTCTAGATAATATGCGGCTAGTGGTGAATGAACTCGACAATAGAGTATGGAAAAACTGCATGATACAAAGAAAAGAAGATATGATATTGCGCACGTTGGGGCGGAGCCAAGATTCAGCCCGCACGTCATACGGTTAGATATTTCGCGGACACATAACCTAAACGCAATTTGTTTTGTGTTGTGTTGTGAGCTTATGCTCGGGTTTTTTTGGATTTTTAATCAAATTATCTTTCAAAATGCGTTGTGCAGTAGCTGGGTGCCACACAGATTATCAGTCTAAAAACTCGAAAAAAATCGATTTAATGTTTTTCGGTTTCCCAACGTTAGCAATAAATGGATCAATGCTTGTAAACGGGAAGACAAGGTTAATGCTAAAAACGCGCGTATATGTTCAAAACATTTTGATCAGGACTGTTACGAGAGAAACTTGAAATTTAAGCTTTTAGGATATTCAGACTGGAATAAGGTATCGTAAGATTGAAAGAATGTAAGCATTATTATATTTAGCCGAGTTAGTTAAAAAGTGTCACTTGTAAAATGCTTCAATAAAGGGGATAATTTTGTTTCTTATATGCTCAATGTGGGCATTCCAGTTAAGATTTTCATCCAGTACAAGTCCTAAGTATTTTGTGCGACTTATATTTTCTACTTTTATTCCATTTAAAGATATGTTAACTGACTTTATTAGTTTGTTTTTTTTTTTGTTTAAATACTATGTATTAGGTTTTAGCCAATTTAATCTTAAGGTTATTTTGTAGTAACCATTGGTTATATTTAGCTAGGTGACTATTTACTCGATTAACCAGATTGTCAGAATTGTGGTCTGAATATAATAGAACAGTGTCGTCAGCAAATGTATAGTATTCGACACCTAACCCAGATACTCGCAGACAAAGAACATAAAATGAGTACAGTTAAAGGTCTTAAAACAAATCCCTGGAGTACACCACAGTTATAAGTTAGGATTACACTTTCCTGCTGGTTTACATATACAGGGTGGCCAACTAAGAATGCGAGGTACTGTATCTGGGAAACTATCCATCGTAGAGGCTTGCGACCAAAAATGTAATTACTACAGCGGTCAAGAGAAAAACCTGGAAAATATTTTCAAGTTTCTAAAATGACCACTAGGGGGCGTAACTGCAATCTTGAATCTAAAAAAGTGATTGTCTGTGAATTTTGCAGTATCTCTAAAAATAAAGTGGTGGGGGGTATTCAAAGTTTTTTTTAAATAACACCCTGTATCTGCGAAACGGCTAAGCCGATTTTAACAAACTTGGGTTAGTTCAAAGGAGCTATTCTTGGGCTACAAATGTTGTATTATTTAAAGTTTCGTTAGTTTCACATGTCGCCGCTAGAGGGCTATTTTCGACATTCCGACAGAAATGGTTAATTTTCTCAAAAAAATTAAATGCATTGATATGATTTTTTCCCATGAAAAAGTAGCTAAATAATGGCTAAACAAGCTTGCGAAAACCGCATCTCGCTATCTTGTTCCTAACCCAAAATTTAGGCAAAAAAAAATATTACTTACGAAAATCCCTTCATTTTTTTTTTACTATATTTATCTCGAATTTTCTCTTTTATAAAAGTTTTGGCCCTGAAAAGGACCGATTTAAAAATTAAGGTTCTTAGTGTCCCCGCAAATGCTCGAAATGCTGACCATCACGCTCTATGCATTGCTGAAGCCTCTCATGGGTAGACAAAACTGCAGTTTCAATTTCGGCTCTCGGTATGGTTCGTATTGCAGTACGAATCCGGTTTTTCAAATCTTCTCTGGTCGTCGGTTGAGTCTGGAACACGATGTCTTTTAACCGCCCCCATAAATAAAAATCCAGATAAGTTAAGTCTGGTGATCGCGGAGGCCATGGAAACAGACTTCCTCTTCCAATCCACCGCTGTTGAAATACTGCATCGATATGCTCTCGCACATTAATAGCAAAATGTGCTGGGCAACCATCCAACTGCAAAAACAAGTTTTGCCTCGTTTCCAGAGGCACATCTTCCAACAACAACGGTAATTGATTGGCCAAAAATTCAAGAAAGACATTGTCATTTAGGGGTTGCTCGAAAAAATATGGCGCAATAATTTTGCCTTCCAGTACGCTGTTCAAAAACCATTTTTGAACACGTCTTCAAATCTTATGATTTAATTTTTGTACAGTTTAACATTCCACGCCACTGCCCTCGCATTCCAAACAAATTAATACCTTGGCGATACTACTAACGCCATCTCTTGTTTACCACGTTTATCCACTGCGTCGGCAGGCTAGAAAGCTAAAAGTTAAGCGTCCTCAAAAGGCCTCCGACCAATCATAGCGCTTCCCGCTTTATCCGGGCTGTATTACTAGCGCCATCTGTTGTAACCACCTTTACTCATTTGGAGCCGGCCGCGCATCAGAAACTCATCTGACCAATGATAGCGTTTCCCGCTATACCCCGGCGCCCGAGTCGACCAATCACGGCGCATCCTACAGGATAGCCAGTTCACTCAAACTAAAATTCCCTAAAATTCACATCTTTAATATTCGAATTTCATGCAAACTAATCAGCAGATTTCAACCGGATTTGTATTAAAATTCATAATATTAATTTAGACAACCGGTCATGTTAAGTTTTTACACAATATCTCTGTATTTACATTATTGCCCTTTCCATGCCCTAAGCGGTGCATCTTCTCCCACCAGAAGGGGCGGTAACAACTTCTTCAAGTTGCTCTAGTTTCCACGTTCTAGAATTCAGTATTGAGTATTAAGTAAGAAGTCGTGTCTTGAACCTCGACCATGTAAGTCGCAAAAGGCGCACCCCCGTTTCTAGCCGGCTGGCGCTAGGCGCCATGCCGGCAAGTTTTCACGTTTGACACCTGATAATCTCTCTAGTTCTTTACTCAAGTGATATAGTGATATCCTGGCATAATCATCGTCACATCAAGCCTGCAATAAGGTATTTATTGGCAAACTTAATGCCATTATTCTCACGCCGAACAATGGCGTCCCAATTGGTCTTATCCATGGGAGTTGTACAATCGAGCCCTGTCTCGAACCACACCGCACTCAATAGAGCCTAGTCTCTAAATCTCAAGTAAGTAAACGAATATGTTTACAATCACATTCTCACAAAGCCTACAAAAAGGTATTTCTCGGCATCTCATTGCCATTATGGAGACCGACTGATCTCTAGTACTAAGCCTACAAAAAGGCATTTTTTGGCATCTACTGCCATTATGGAGACCCACTGATCTCTAGTACTAAACCTATAAAAAGGTATATTTCGGCATCTATTGCCATTATGGAGACCCACTGATCTCTAACTCTCAAAGGCTGTGCCATGCGCTGCACAGTCCCTGATGGTATTTTCCATTGCATTTTCAACATTCTATATCACGAGTGTACCATTGGTTGCTACACTCTTGCCTTATTCTAATATAAGGATTACTCTGCACTAGCCTGCATACATACTCATGCCTTATTCTCATATAAGGATTAAACGGCACTAGTCTGCCAATATACTCAAGCTATCATAATGCTACCTCCCATACGCGGATTTCTGCTTACCTATGCTACCTGCATAGCATACTTACTAACTAATCATTCATGCGTGCACCAATAAGCCGCATTCACAAGGCATTCATGTCATGCCAATATGCACTAACTGCATACCAGTCAAACCACTACAATCCAGTCATTCCTATTTGCAAGAAATTGAACTACATTGTACATAGAAGCTAGCAATAATAGGCCTAGCAAGTGTTTGTCAAAGTGACTTTCCCCCAGTGTTAGAAGATAACCTCCTGAACATTGAACGTTTCTCGTCAATGGTGTTCATAGCGTACATATTAGCTTATAGGTGGACTCTAAGGTAATATTAATCCTGTTATTATCGCTTGTATATTGTTGTATTTTATATCAAGGCTAAATCAACTAACATAGTTGATAAGTAGCTGTTCGGCAGGAACTCATAACAGACATTTAACTGTACATAGGTTCAAGGTTATGTTTATAACCATATTTTAGCATAGTATTACAACTGTTTACGCAATGCTTTAGTTTTTAAGAGTATTATTTATGTCATATTTTTCAAGGTCGAAATTTGCCTCGACTGATATTTTTCACATCGTAGCACTGACTACATACAATTATTCAGTGTTTATATTTTGTGTATTTATGAGCTTCTAGTTATTTTCAAGTAAAGTAACTTATTAAAATATTCATATAATGCTAAAGCTTTTTGTTGTATTTACAAAATGACTTTAGAACTAGCCCTATGGTAAAATTTCAGTGCCCAAGAGCACATCTCTTTTTGTTCAGAAAATCGACCAAGATCGACTCTGAAACATACGCCACACCACACATTTAAACTCCAACGCCCTTGGTGCTGAACTTCACGCATCCAATGCGGATTTTCTGCAGACCAATAGTGCTTATTGTGCAGATTGACTCTCCCATCACTATTAAAAGTGGCTTCATCGGTCCAAGGAATTTGAAATAAAAATTCTCTATTTTCGCGTATCATACCTAACATCCAATGGCAATAGTCCAACCTGCGATCAAAATCTTCCTCATTCAAAGCCTGATGTAGAACTACATGATATGGATGCATTCTAAAAGTAATTAAAAAAAAAGTTTCAACAAATACCTATATTGTGATAGCCATTAGAACTTACCTATGGTCCTTCAAGATATTTTGAACCGTCATTCGTGCTATGTTCAACTCAAGCGATAACGCTCTTGTGCTAACTTGAGGATTTCCTTCAATATACCCCAGTACGTAGTTGATATTTTCTTGTGTTCTTCCAATTTTTTGCCGTTGAAATGCAGGCCGAAAACTACCATTGGCTCGTAAGCTCGTCACTAATCGGGGAAAAACTCTCACATCGCAAGGACGTCTATTTGGATAACGGGCCGCGTAAACTCTTTTAGCTACTGCGGCATTTTGAAGACATTCAAAATAAATCGCAAGCATATCAACAGCTTCATCATTCGTGAAGCGCATTTTGTAAACACAAAAATTGCTCAAAATAAAGCGGAACTATTGACAACTATTGAAAATTTGAGGAAGAATTATTTATATTTTCATTTGTTTTCTTTCCATGGCCTGCTTCTATTAATTATCTACCCATAAGAGGCTTCAGCAATGCATAGAGCGTGATGGTCATCAGCATTTCGAGCATTTGCGGGGGCACTAAGAACCTTCCTTTTTTAAATCGGTCCTTTTCAGGGCCACAACTTTTATAAAAGAGAAAATTCGAGATAAATATAGTAAAAAAAATTAAAATTGTTTTGCCTATATTTTGGGTTAGGAACAAGATATCGAGATGCGGTTTTCGCGAGCTTGTTTAGCCATTATTTAGCTACTTTTTCATGCGAAAAAAATCATATCAATGCATTTAATTTTTTTGAGAATATTAACCATTTCTGTTGGAATGTCGAAAATAGCCCTCTAGCGGCGACATGTGAAACTAACGAAACTTTAAATAATACAACATTTGTAGCCCAAGAATAGCTCCTTTGAACTAACCCAAGTTTGTTAAAATCGGCTTAGCCGCTTCGCAGATACAGGGTGTTATTTTAAAAAAACTTTGAATACCCCCCACCACTTTATTTTTAGAGATACAGCAAAAAGCATTAAACAAAAAAGTTTTACATTATCCTCAACTTCAAATATGTGGAATTTTTTTATTAGGTTTCAGCGGAATTCACAGAAACATCACTTTTTTAGATTCAAGAGTGCAGTTACGCCCCCTAGTGGTCAGTTTAGAAACTTGAAAATATTTTCCAGGTTTTTCTCTTGACCGTTTTAGTAATTACATTTTTTGCCGCAAGTCTCTACGATGGATAGTTTCCCAGATACAGTACCTCGCATTCTTAGTTGGCCACCCTATACATATTGCTTTCTGTGTAATAAGTAAGACCCAATCAAGGAGAGCATACATCCTCTAAGTACCATTCTTTCCAAATTATTTAATAAAATTGTATAGTTTACCACATCAAATGTCTTTTGCAGGTCAACAAAAATTGCTATTATGATTTTACTGTTATCTAAGTTGGTTGAAATATGGATAAGAAGATATTGATATAAATCGTGAGATAAATCTTTCGATGAAAGATATCATTCGTTTTTTAATACTGTTTCCATGATTTTAGAAAATACACTGATTATGAAGATGGGTCTATAGTTATTTTGTGGTGTTTTCGATCCTAATTTGTATATGTAATAAATAAATAAATAAAATTATTATTAAACATATAAGTATTTTTAGGTACCCATTTTTAATACAGCGATAATAAACTTTATATGTGCTTTATTTATGCCCAATGTAAAAGATACAAAATTAGATAATCTTATTTTACTTCATACACAAAACAATAGGTTTGTTCTAGCAGCGATTTCAAACGGTTCCAAACCGTACGGAGTTTGCGCATAGCCATATAAGCGACGCTTATATCGTTATGCGCAAACTCCGGACGGTTTGAAACCGTTTGAAATCGCTGCTAGAACAGACCTAATATTATCATTAGTAATATAACAAGTGCAATGAAAATTACCGATAATTTTCGGAAAATATGCACGAATGCAAGTTAAGTTGAAAAATTACACGAGTGCGCATAGCGCACGAGTGCATTTTCAGTTTAACTTGCATGAGTGAGATTTGTCGAAAATTATAGGTACATTTTCATTGCACGAGTTATATTTTATAACAGAATTTCATGAACCGAAATTTTTAATTTTTTGTATACCCTCGTAAGTATGAAATGTCAGGGTCACAAAAAATGTTAAAATTAAATAACCACCTCTCGTTGTCATGGACGTCTCCATGAAAAATAGATACAGCGATACAAACACAAACAATTTTTGAACTTTGAACGCCAGCGTCTTTTTCGTAAAATATGTCACGATTTGGAGTAGCAACGCGCAAAGAGGTTGATCAAAACATTGAAATTCTTACCCCAAAAAATACCAAAAAATCTAAAGTTTCGATTTGGAGACAATTTCAAGACTTTCTTGTTGAAAAACAGTATACTCTGGACAAGTGTACATCAAAAGAGAAGCTCTCTTCAATTTTACAAGATTGGGGGAACAACATGCGGAAGAAAGATGGATCACTTTACAAAGAAAATGTGGTTAAAACTATGTGGAACGTAATAGCTAAATTGGCTATTGACCCCTTTAATGATGTAACATTTAAAAAGGCAAGAGACGCTTTGCGACGTAGCTTGCGTATAAAAGAAAAAACAGTTCCGCGGCTTTTGCTTATCAAGAACTCCTGAGAATCATCAATTTATATGATGAAAACACCCCAAATGGTCTCCAGAAAAAACTATTTCATGTAATGTCATATGAGCTGGCATTTCGAGGAGGCGAAGCAACAAATTGCTCGATTGAATTTTTCCGTGAGGAAATACTTAATGATGGATCATTAAGTGGCAGGATCGAGTATAATACAGTCTTTTCAAAAACCTGTCAGGGTGGAGATCGCAAATTGACGGGAAGCAAATGATTGATTAAAAATACTGCAAATGAGGATATCTGTCCAGTAAGGTAGGTTCTTTCTCCAGCTTTGCTTTTATAATAGATATTAGTTATATCTGATAGTAGAATATTCCTGTTTAGTCATATTTCAATTTCGATTATCAAAGTGCCAAAAAAAAAAGAATAAACCAAAGAAACAACGTTGAAATTACATGTATGGGAATACTTTACTCGTGCGATATTACCAAGTTCGCTACGCTTGTATGGTAAATGAGCACATGCGTGAAGGTATTCCATGTTATTTCCACTCTCGTAGTACGAATACAAATATTTATAATTTAAGGTTTTTGAAATGCATTTATTTTAAATATTTTATTTCTTGTTACAGATTATACAAGAAACTAATTTCAAAGAGAAGCTGCCAAATCACAGTCGACCGCCTTTTTCTTACTCCAAACCCCAATTGGGAACATTCTGGCCAATGGTATAAGAATTGTCCAGTGGGGAGGAACGAGATTTCAAAATGGACCACAGCGTCAGCGAAAAAAGCTGGTCTTGATGTGAAAAATTTGAAGTTTACTAACCACTCACATAGAGTCGCATCAGTGACAAACTTAGCGAAAGCTGGAGTCGGCGAAAATCAGCTGACAAAATTAACGGGCCATGGTAACATTAGTTCTATACAATCTTATTTGCAACTGGATCAGCAGTTTCATCAAAACCTTGTCACAAAAGTGAGGGAAAATGGTGAAAACAAAGAAGAAGTAGCTTCTAAATCTTCCACAGCCAGTAGAACCAGCAGCATAGTATCTGGACAACGCGGTGGTGGACCAATCATCAATTACAATAACTGTGTGTTCAGTTGTAACAATTTTAATAACTAGATAAAATATCTATAACTTTGTGAGGCTTATTTAAAAAATAGAAATATAAAAAATAGTTCCTATTGTTCTATTATTTATTATTTTATTTCTATTATTATTATTGGGTTAGTTGATACTTTTGGGGCACCCTGTGCTGTGCAATTATCCGATAATCGTGCACTAGTGCATGATTATCACGTAATCACATTCTGATTGGTTTACATTAATAATTAAAACATGTCAGTTTATTGTTGGAATGTCAGTTTTGACAGATGAATGAAATTCTCACCACAATACCAAAAACACTGTTAACAAAACGCATCTCGAGTTCAAAAAATTTATATTGGGTATCGTGGTAATCTTACTAATTTTGTGTAAGTATTATTGTGGTAAATATTCTGAACCCTAACATTATTAATATTATTTCATAATAAACTGTTATTATTAAATTATAACAATTTATATGCCACTAAGCTATTAATTTCTCATGAAATGTATTTATTCTTTCTTAAATCACTTTCAATGCATAACTTAATTTTGTCATCAGAGGCTGTACAAAAATTATTTCGTATATAATAGTATATTATTTTATATGAAGGAAAAGTGATACTTTTCATGGCGCGCTCGTGCTTAACAGCCGAACGGAGTGAGGCTGGTAATAGAGAGCAAGCCATGAAAAGTAACTTTTCCTCCAAATAAAATATGCTGTTTTTTCTTCAAATGTCGACAAATTAATGCAAAAACATCTCTTTTTAATAGTAATAATATCTAATTTTATTAAAGATAAATGGGTTCGCAAGGCGGCTTAGACCACGGTCGTAGGTGGCCTTGCTTAGACCGGTGTCGGTGAATATAATGTAACATAAAGCTGTCAGTGAACACTGTCAACAATAATTATTTTTTTAAGATGCGTCTCCGATTGCGTTTTAATTCCGTATTGATAAGCAGTTATTGAGTAAGTTCGATTAAATAATAACCAATTTGTTCCTAAATTAGTGATTTTTAGAAATGCAGTCACAAATTGAGTGATAAATACAAATTGTAGTTTAATAAATCTTGAGTTGTTGACGCTTATTTTGTTGTTTGTTTGTATTGTATCTATGTTGCTATGACAACACTTTTACCTCCGCCGGCGGAAAAGTGAACAGTAAAGCTCCGGCGGAGGAAAAACGAAACTTCACGGCCGCCTACACAGTCGAGTAATGACGGATTTACGGACGTTTGAAGAAAAAAATATTTATATGACATCTTATCTAACGTAATAGTTAGAAAACGGAAAATAAGCCATATATTCCCATATACTCCATTAGGTTAAATTCAAATCTACGAACCGTCTGACGTCATGCGCCGACTGGACGAATTTGGAACGGCGATTTAGAATATCTTGTATTCTTTGTATCATGGAAAAACTGTATAGCTCCTGTGGTTAAAATAGAAAACGAATATCCCGTCTTACCGAGCATAGCTCCAATTATTATTCAACCTGATCTTGACCGTGATTCCAGTTCTGACGAATACGAAATGTAGATTACATAATAAACTACGTTTAGTTTTCCTGAAAACTTATTACAACTTCCAGTGCTTGTTTGTAGGTAATACTTTTAAGATTATTAATATATTTAAATAAAAGTAGGTAATTGAAAAGAAACATGACATTAAAAATAAAACTTAAAAAATTGGTACGCCTACGCGACACGAACAGCTTCCCATACAAAATAAATCTGTATATTAGTCTGTATATCTTAAAAATAATAGACCAATTGTTATAGAACTTTTGAACTCCATTTAACAAACATTAATTTTGATGGTTTTAATTAGTTAACAGTTATATTCTTAGAATTTTATCGCCTCGCATATGGTGGCAAAAATAAGATTATTTCTCAAAGTTTGTATTCCATTGTGTAAAAAAAAATTGTATGAATGGCATGTTAACTTCGAATTATACATACTTTTTTACCTCTCTTTAACTTGCGCAACACCCTGTACTTGTACATCAAAATTTCAGTTTATAGGTACGGTACCACTGTATAGAATATTGTCCGAATTTGATGAAACACTGTTAGAGCGTTTTCGGGCAATCGTGTATACATTTTTTAAAGATTGTCTCCGAATTTTAAAATCCTGTATATGTTATGTAGTTTATAAAATTTCTTAGGATACCACTTGTCTTATCTGTACGCTGTATATGCTGTCAAAAATAGTAGGCATATTTTCTTATAATTTGACTTGCAGATAGTTGCCCAACCTAATTTTGTTAAAAACCTACGTTTCCTTGAAATTGTATATTTAACAAAAAATATTAAAAAGTAAAAAATGTGTCGCCTATGTCTTAGATATCTTTGATATGTGCGGACTACAGGTTTTTGTCGTTCAAACAGATTTTAAAAATACAATGCTGTTTTATTTGGTAATTTGTCACTACAAACCATATAGATTATGACAGGTCAAATACAGCCCAAATATAAATATATAAAGGCTAAAAGACATTCCTACAAAACAAGACTAGGTATGGCTACACTAATCTATAAAGTTAAAATATATACGACTTAATTACATGAAATTAAAATTAACATGACAACATATATGCATAATAAAATATACTCAAACAAACTAGGCAGGAGCGACTTTAAGCAATTTACCAAATTCATTGACGTCATAGATCACAGACTCCAGTCTAAGTTCCTTTAATTTACTTTTAAAATTATTAAAGCGTGGCGTTTTTCTTAATGTGCTAGGTAACTGATTAAATAAGTGTAACTCTTGATAAAAAGGGGTTCTAATTAAGGAAAATAAAATAAAGGCAATCTTTTTTAACTTGATATTCTAATTTTCTATTTATATGTAGTGGTTTCTGTCAACAGATTTAGTAACTTAAACACTGATAAAAACAGTTAGCAATATCGCCAATTGCCAAATTATATTTTCAGATTAATAAGGAATAAACAACTATGTCCGATTATTATCCACTGAGTAAACATATTTGCTTTTTCAGTTAGGCTAGTGGTAAAAAATACCCGTAAAAAGTGAACCTTGTTACCTTTTTTTATTATTTTTTTGATATATATTTTTTAAATAATTATGATATATATGATTCCATAACATTATTTTTTTATATTTCAGATCGTAAGCTAGCATACGATCTGATTGTTTTAGAGTTTTACTTAAGTACTCCTAGTATTAACATAGGTTACATGCATGTGCCGATTTCCATAAAGAGTAAATATAACAAATGTTATGTTATTAGCAACAACTTATAGGTAAATTAAAAATAAGAATTCTATTATAAAATTTCTTTGGTATCGTGTAAACAAAATATCCATTTTGTATACAATTTGGAAAATATTAAGATTATCATAAGTAGTGTAACGAAATAATTCGTTACATGGTTTTTCAGGTTTTAAAATTTTTATATTGCAAAGTGATTTTTATGCAAATATACATGCGATTTGGTTTCGGTATCTAGGTAGGATTTCGCTAGAAGTTAGATCTTTTGTACATAGGTGGAGCTATCATTAGAATTATAGGCGTATTAGTTTTACGTCGTTTTCTATAAAAAATATTTTTATTATACTGGCCTTTGAATAGAGGGCGATAGTAATATCGTGATTTTAATTGATGGTCTCCCTCCTACTCCTTTGAATGCGAGTTGGACCGGTTGAAAAATCGAACGGGAACGTTGCTTTTGTCTCCGATTTCACGTGAAGGTGAGAGCCCATTTTTATTTTTGGTGGAATGTGATTTGGTTTTTTGCACATTCTGCTTTTAACTTAACGAATTTATTTCTTTGTTTTAGGAGTGCCTTAAAGACAATTTTTAGATTCTAGATGGATTTTCAATTAATGGTTTAGACAACAATATTTTAATCTATTGTAGATTTCTAATCTAGATTTAGAAATTGTATTCATCATTGTTCCGGGCCATCTTGGGCTTTTTGTAAAGTATTGTTGAATAAATGATCTTAGTGGACCCTCTACTCAATCTGTTTTGGTATATTTATCGTAAATTTCGTTAACTTTTACACGAACATTTAACTTCGTAGTTGAAGTTGGCAAGGAGAATTTTTAACTAACCTTACGTTATTACTGATTTCTGTTGGTCTTTTGTGTTTTTAGCTAATTCCTGGTTCTGATCCGCCTCTTTTAAAAGTCGGGTAACTGACTCAGGCCCTTGCCAAATTTGCCAAGAGACGGATAAGTACCGAATAGACCTACAGTTCACTGCCGGTAGAGGATTTGGGAAATTCAACTTTCTAAAGGTCTAAGGTGAGTTTCTTTTATATTATTTCTAATTTATGAAATATAATATTGAATTTCTTTGAGAACTCACCTTAGATTTTTATTTCTTCTCTCTACCGATAGTCGACGGTGAATTTATATATTTTTTTATATTTGTAAACCTAGCTCCTTGTTACACTTATAGCTAAATTTGCTCGGTTTATTTTTGCTTGTGGCTCGTAATGCTCACTTTGACGAATGAAATGGGAGAACAGTGACATAATGTGAAATGTCGATCAGCTTTGTATTGTGATCTTAGCACGTACAGTTTTCTTATCGCATAAATTTGACTTAGGAAGAATTTGCATAGTTATTAATTTGTAATTTTGAAGTAATCATATTTCTATCAATTTTTGATTAGTATTTAGCTTATTTTTTAGAACCTTTCTTTTAAATAAACTTTTTTGAGGACTTTTCATTTATTTGGCACTTATTTAAAAGTGTGCTTAAGTCAAATTTTATCATTATTTTTCTTGAAGTAGACTTGGGTATCAGATTCATTGACGAATCTTGTATTTTTAAACATAGTTTAATCATTCATTAACGATCTTGTATTTTGGAACATAGTTTTATCAGATTCATTGACGAATCTTGTATTTTTAAACATAGTTTAATCATTCATTAATGATCTTGTATTTTGGAACATAGTGTTATCAGATTCATTGACGAATCTTGTTTTTTCTTTTAATCATAGTTTAATCCTTCATTTACAAATCTTGTAATTTTTGATCGTAGATTTAATTTTTAAGTAAAAGAGTTTGAAATATTTTGATGAGATTGTTTCAATTACTGTTCATTATTGTTCATTTTTTTTTGTTTAATATCAACCAACATTTTAGTCTAAAACAAGTTTTTCTGTCTGCATATTTTCACGGAAATTGGCCAAAGAGCTTGGATTGATAATCAAGCATCAACCGAGTGTACCATTGCAGCATTAGACGTATCAGCTCTATAAGACGTTTTTTTGCCCTCTGGTGTTATCCTTACCCATAAAGACCTAACAAATAACAGGCAATTGGAGAAAAAGGGAACGAGGTGAAGAGAAGTGTGTCCAACCAGGGTTGAGCGTCTAATCTAGCTAAGTATTTTATTTGCAAACGTAAAAATCACTGCTGGATCAGA
>MU183181.1:139081-170716 GCA_016904865.1 Pissodes strobi
GTTATATTTCTTGGGTCAAGTTTCGTTTAGCGGAAGTTCGTTAGGAAGAAATTAAATTCCTTTCTGTCATTAGAGTACATCTCTCAACGCAGAACAATCAAATTTTTTCGTCGAAAATACGTCATTCTCATTTCCAAAATGTTTTTAAAAAAGTTTAAAAGAGCGGAAATCCATTAGAAAAAAATCTTGGCTTAGAGTAACTCTTTACCTTTCTAACACTAATTAACCAGAGTAAAAGACAACCCAAACTACTCCAGAGTAACCCTTTTTATTTTGAGGGGAAAAATCTTCCAAAAGACACCCAGCCGTCGTTTTTTGCCAGGTTTTGCGTCTTCTTGAGAAAAGAGTGTGCCGCCTTAATGATGTGTGGCCGGTTAGTGACGGATTCGGCTTGCCTGCCTAAAACCGTCTACCGACTAGAAAACCTCTTTTATTTTTTTCCGCCTGGAACCACCGTCAGGTATTACTTCAGGCATTTTTTTCTCCTTTGCTCCACATACACCGTTTTTCCTCCTTCTCTCCTCTCCTGCTTTAATTTCCATAATGTCCCTGGACATTTTTGTTAGCGCCTCCCAATTTTCTATATTTTCCAGTAATTTTCCCGCAATATTTTCCTTTGTTATAGCCGTACCCACGATTATGGTTGCTCTTAATCTCTCTTGCTCCAATCTTCCGCACAGGAAAATGGTGTGCTCAGGGTTATCCCGATCCTCGCAGAACCAACACCTGTCTTCCTCCTGATTTTTTATTTTCTTTAAATATACCCCGAATATACCATGCCCCGTTATCACTTGCGTGGTATGGTGATCCACTTCCCCTCCTTTTCTATTGATCCATTTTTTCACATTTTAAATAAAGTGACTAGCCCAACCTTCATAGCCGTTCCATCTCTCCTACCATTTCAGAAAAACCTCCTCTCTCGCTCTCCACTTAATCTCCCTACCTCCTTATGCACTTGGGCGCGTTGTCCTACCAGCAGATCTATAGGCGGCAGTCCGGCAATAACCTCCAGTACGACCGTGGGTGCCGTTTTATAACATGAAGTTATGGCGATCGCAAATCTTCTACTGACTCTTCCTACCAAGTGCCGATAGCATTTGTGTTTCAGGGCCCAGTGCCATGTTGGGGCCACATACAGTACTGCGGATGTTACCGCACTTGCTAAGATCCTTCTCCTACTAGCCTTTGGTCATCAAATTCCTGGCATAAGTCTATACAGCAAATAAGTCATTTTATGTGCCTTTTTTCTCTTCTAGTGTTGACATCACCTGAAACATGGCGTGCTGGGCCTTTTCCTCTAGTTCGACGCTTTCCTTCGCCTTGACCAAGATTGCCAAGTCGTCTGTATAACCTATCAGATTTACTCCTTTTTCGTCCCGCATGCAGAGCACTCTATCGTAGAAAATGCTCCACAGGACAGGCCCAAGTATCGATCCTTGTGGGACACCACAGGTAATATTTATTTTTTCCCCAGTTGGCAGGTTTAGTTGCATTTGAGATAAATATAATTTCAAGATTTGAACAAGATATGCTGCCACTTTCCCAGTTATTAGAGCTTTAATTATGCCCTCCCAAGTGACAGAGTTAAACGCCTTTTGTAAATCAATTAATATCATAAGGCAACTATCCCTATTTTTCTAAGCCTTCTGCTTAACTTCATTAGAATTGTACCCTCAATATTGCGCTTATAGTAGATCTTCTCGTCCTAAAGCCATATTAGTTTTCGCTAATTAGAGATTTTCGCTCTATTTCCTGCTGAAGTCTAACTTTGATTAACATTTCTAACACTTTCCCGGCTGTATCCAAGAGGCAAATTGGTCGATATGTTATTTGTCCATTTATTCCTTTTCTAGATTTTTTCCAATCCAAATTTCCGGGAATTTACACGATCTTAGACATCCATTGAATACTTTCAGAAGCCTTGATTTTCCCTAACGCAGGTGTAATCCGGTCCGGGCCTGGAAACTTTTTCCTCTTTACGTTTTTTATACAGGCACCCAACTCCTCCTGCAATTGGAATATCCTTTTCCAGTACTATCCTTTCGTCCCAGTCTATATATTTTTTTTTGTGGGAAGAGCTTTCCCACTTGCTCTATAACTGTTTCCAGGACAGGTGTTGTTCTTTGCCGCAATTTCAATTTTCTAGTCACGATCTGATACGCTTTACCCCACACATCATCGTCCAATTCACTTCGAGTTCCTGATCAGGTTCTTGAGTTCCAGTTTAGCGTTTTCATACTCAGCCTCTATTTCTAGCTTTTCTTCTTCTGAGATTCGATTTGCATGGCTTCTGGTCACCCTTCTCTTAAAATGGATACACGTAGCCCTTTTAGCAGCATTGTCCTGGTTCCACCAATACGCTGAAATAGGGCCACCACTCAGCGCAAGATCTTCGGGTGTCCTTTATGTGCTTTCCATATACATGCCCCATGCACTGCCTGACAAGATCCTTCATCTGATGCTCTTTGATATACCATCCATTTCGGTTTGCTTTGATTTCCTCGTGGTTCTGTAACTCCTAGTACACCTCAAATCTAATGCTGTTATGTTCTCCCACCCGCCAATTTTTGACCTTTGCACATATGCCCTCAGTAGCGGAGGTGAAATCTATTATTGAGGTACCGTTTGCATTTCGGAAGGTCTAAGTAACCCCAAAGTAACCCAAACCAATCACAGCTTATTCAAACGAATCAAAACAAACCAAAAGTAACCAAAACCCATCCAGACTAACCAAAATTAACTCAAATTAACCAAGACACATCACTCAGATTAACACCGGACACATTCACCATCAACGCGGGCGTGCCTCAGGGCGCAATACTTTCACCAACTCTGTTCCTTCATCCTCGTCAATCGGGCTGCTGGGTGTCTCGGTCAACAGCAATATGTCATGGCATGACCATGTTGCTAACATCGCAAAATCAGCCTCCCAGAAGCTTGGTGCGCTATTTCGCAACAAAAAACTCTATACACCGCAGCAGTTGCTCTTGCTGTACAAAGCGCAAATAAGACCGTGCTTAGAATATTGCTCACATATCTGGGGTGCCGCACCAAAGCATACTCTAAAGCTGCTGGATTCCATTCAGAAGAGGGCTGTGCGTCTCGTCGGGGATCCGGAGTTGACCCGAAATCTGGACAGTCTGGAACATCGTGGACATGTGGCCGATATGTCTCTGTTTTACAGATACTTTCACGGCAGATGTTCCCAGGATTTGGCCCGCATCATCCCGTCCTTGGCAACTCCTGTCAGACAGTCCCGACAGACGGCAGGAGCGCACCAGTTCGTCGTACAACTAGAAACACCTAGAACATCGCTTTACCAGAACTCCTTTGTCTGGCGCACTGCATCACTGTGGAACTCACTTCCAGGACATATGTTTCCCACTAATTACAACCTACAAATATTCAAGAACCGTGTCAATCAACATCTTCGCACACACACACCGCTCGTCGAGCGCCATAGGATCTCCCTTTAGTATGTGTGCCACTGCCATAAAAAAAAAAGACTAACTCTAATTAACCAGAGTACAGAGACAAGCGTGATACGTGCGCTTGTCTATTAATTACTCCAAACTAATTCCTAACCACAGCTAATCCAAACCAATCAAAACCAACCAACACTAACCCGAACTAACCGAAACCAACCCAGACTAACCAAAGGTAACCCTACCAGAGTAAAGAAACCCTTTATTCACCCGCGCTTGTTTGCTAAATTAAAGTTAATTTCGATTATTTTTACTTAGGGTACACACTTGGTGTAGAGATTGCTTGCTGAACCCAGGGACAATTATTACAATTTATTTTTTTACTAATTTCAGAAAAGATTTTGATTATTTTTTTAAATACTTTCTGGATAGATACAGTTTCATGGCTCTAAATAATGTTTTAGTTTTTCAAAATTATTTTTTTTATATTTTGTTTTTCTGATTTACATTGTGACGTCAAGTGTCCCTTAGTACAGCCTTCAGATGTATCAAGGGACTTGCAGTGGTGTACCCGGGGACAAAAAATGTACCTAGGGACGGTTATTATAAATACCTATATTCGATAAAAAAAAACACATGAAGTAATATATTTTAAAGGAGAAACAGAACGTTAACATTAAAAAATACATAAGGTATTAATCTGTATCTAATATAAAATACATAAGAGTAATAAATATTTTCTAACACTGATAATAGGACTTATTATGGATATTTCAGTAGCTAACTAATTTATCCCATGTTAAAGTTCTCAAAGGCAACAGCAAAGCGAAGAAGATTCTTACTTCGGGCTGTCACTCCAATAGGCACTGGCGGTGGTAGTTTTAAAATTGTGTCTTCTTTGCAAACCTCAAATATCTCAGAGTATTCAGTTTTCAGGAAGTTATTGGTTTTTTGTAATTTTTTCAAATATTTTATTTCAAACTCTTGATGTTCATCGTCGGGTGTCTTAATCACATTTGCAACAAAATACTGGGAAAACTTTCCTTCTTTGCACTTTACCAAAATATAATCACCCGTTTCGATGTAGTCGTTTAAAAACCCTGATTCTATTTCATCTTCGTATCGCTCCTGGTCCAATTCTATATCATCTGAATCATTGTCATGAATAACTATCTCGGTATCGCTATCACTGCTGCTATTATCAGCAATGTTTCAAAGCACAGATGGTTTTGATTTTTGTTTTTGAGGATTGCTTTTATTAGTCTTCGCCCTTTCGTTTTTTTGGCGTTCAATTTCTTCCTTAACTGGTGTGTCGGTTAATATAAGGGATTTTCCTTCCCTTCTTTTATAACCTACTTTTCCTTGCTTCAGCTTTGGGAAATGGGCTTACCATCACGGGTGTTATTTTAATATTGGGATCAGGGGTAGACGGCCTTTCTAATTGTTCTAAAGTGTTCGAAGAAGGGGTATTCATTGGCGTTGATAAATTCTCTTCATTATGATTCAGTAGAATACTACTGCTGCTTAATGTCTTATCATGAGGAGTGCTCCCTGCAGATGTTGATGCTAAATGATCATCATTGACAGAGGGTGCATTTCCTTCATTAGTAGTTGACAATGGATGATCTGTTACATAGAACGGAAGAAATTCTGAATCATCAAAATTATTTTCATTTAAAGGGATGATTCTGGTAATTTTAAAACCGCTTACGATATTTTTTGGATTAAAAGATAATTCATAAGCCTTACCAGAGATTTCACAGACATCATAAATCGTCACAGGTTTGCCTGCATTCCCAGGGAAGCACATCCACTCGTTTATAGCCTTATGATAGTAGCCTTTAAAAGGGCCAAATACTGAACGGTCTAAAGGCTGGAATTTGTGGCAAGTGTGTGGAGGTATGGTTAACAAGCCCGGCTTCTTTAGCTCTATTAATGACATTAAGGGAAATGTGCGATTCATGATTGTCGTAGATTAACACATGAGGTTCTTCCAAAATTGGCTTTGCATGGCTCAAAAAATGTTCTATGAATTTTAAAAAATCTCCTCATTTGACCAGCCACTTGGATTAGTTGCTCCAACTGAACCAGGGGGAGCCCCCTTCAACATGTGCTGTTTCAAGTAGACCTTGGGAAATACGGACATGGGTGGTACAGTATTTTCCATTTCCCACACCATTTACGGCTGTCGCATTTGACCCACATTCCCCGGATGTCATGGTTCCAATCTGTTTAGCTCCTTTAGGGGCTAGTATTTTTGGTGGGATATGAACAGTTGAACAACCGCTTTCGTCTACATTCCAAATTTGATGAGGTTGGAAGTTAGATTTGTTTAGAACCTTCTTATAATTGGAAAAAAATTCAGCTACTGTTGTTTTGTTAAAAGCTGTGGAGCGTGCCAGAGATGTAGCTTCAGGCTTTCGTAATGACAGTTCAGGGTGGCGAGTACGAAACAGACGAACCCAACTGACGCCAGCAATTTTATTTTCTTCCCAGGCAACAGGCAGTTTTTCTTGATGGCATGGGCATAGTCATAAGCTAGCTTTCGAGCTTGGTATATAGTCAAGCTGTAATGAATGTGAGCAGCATGCTTTAAATAATTGACTAGCTGATGCTCTTCCTCAGGTGAGAATATTCGGTGGATGTCAAACTTAGGATTATAGGAAAACTCCGTCAAAGCATTAGACTTTATTTTTTGTAGATTTTGCGACTTTATACTTATCTGCAGCCACTCGTAAAGACAGATTGTTATCTAGGACATCTCGGATTGCTGCTTCCATAGTCTCTTTTGATGGGATTGATATTTTTTGCCGACTTTACTGCGTGGCATAATAGTATATTATGATATAAGTGTATAAGAGGGCCTTTAAAGCACGCGCGACATATTTCAAAACACGACGCGCAGCGGAGTGTTTTGTAAGTAGCAAGGGCTTTAGAGGCCTCTTATACACGTATATCATACGCTATTTTTTATTACGAATGCATCATAATCTCAAAAATATTTTAAATATTAAACTTAAGGGATATATTGACGAATATATTAATCTGTCACATTTGACATGATCAAATGTTTCTATAGCAACCTTTAAAAAAGTAGGCGCACCATAAACATCATTTTAAGCACGCTGCAGCGTGCGATAATCGTTGATTATGATGCGTGCGTAATAAAAAATTAATTTAATACATTTTAGCGTCAAAAGTCTAATTTTTAAGTAAAATTATTTTATTTATTCTTTACTTTATTACCTTACTTGTCACAAATACATCAAAACTAGCTGCCTATTCAATCACAATAACGCAAACAAACACATTTCCATAGCAATGCTTGATAAATATTAGATACCTGTGTCTTGCTTGTCTTCCAAGTTTAACGTTTTAATTCAAAATGTATTAGGACATGATTTTGGATACATAATAATTTTATGTTTGTGTTTTGATTTCAGAGAGGTATTATGACAAATATCGTTCATTACACGTCCAGAAACAGCTTTTCCCGCGCTTGCACGACTTCGGGTTAGAAACTGCCGTGCGCGCACCGGAAAAGCCTAGTTTCCGGACTGGTAATTAAATATACTATTTTGTGCTAGTATTCTTGTGTAGAATCGTCCTATAGAACGATATTTTTCGTAGCCGATTTCCGCTAAAAGAAACTTGAGCCTATTTTTTTTGTCTCATATGAGGCCCTGTTCCATTAATTTATCAATTATATCAAAAAGCTTCATAAAATACCTAAAAAATAGTTTTATTTTATTAAAAATTAGTAGCTTTTGAAGATGACACTCGTCATGCCCGGGAGTTTGAAGTTTAATGACACAATTTTGTAGTCAGTCTCAGATTTTTGAATGTTTTTCTCACGAGTTACCCAAAAATACAACTAATGCGAATGACATTTTCTAATAAATTTTTACACTGCTGTTTGTTTAAAATGCATACGAAAATTTGTAGTCTTGACATCTCCAAAATAAAAAGATATTTCAATGGGGTTTTTAAAATATTAGAGCACATTTCATGACCCATCGGTAGGTTATCCCATTTTCGGCACTTTTGCGGGGTATCTCCTTTATTTTTAAGGATAGAGGGTTGAGATTTTCCCACCAATATGCTACTTTTTCGTGAAATTAAAAATAGCGACAGCAGAATTTTCATAGCCCTCTAGGTTTTTCATATACTGGGTGGAAATGAAAAGTATCACTTTAGAGGCACCCTCATATCTCAGTTATCTTTAAACTTATCGACGAAATTAAAACATATTCATTCTTATAGAAGTTTTTCCGTTGAATCCAGTGACGTAGTCAGTTTTTTCTGGCACCTCCCGTTTACCCAAACATATGATTTTTTAAATTGAACATCCTGTATATTATTTTTATATTTATTAGGCATAATGTGGGCTTTCTAAGAATATATAATTGTATACAATCATTTCGAAAAACAAGCTCAGAATTTCAAATTTTCAAAAATTTTCTTTTGTGTCCAGTTAGCAGATATGTAGTAGGCTAAGGCTAAATTTTATTAAAAACAAAATCCATGTAAGTAATTATTATACTAGAGAGGTAATACTTTCAAACATAAATCAAAAGTTCATTTTTAATTATCAACTCTTAATTATTTATTGCAGCATTTTAACTTAATTATCTTAAAATTATTGAATTTTACACAAAACAAAACAATAATTACCTATCTTACCTAAAACTTAAGTTAGAAAAAACAAAACAGACACAGGACCTTGAAAAAGCAAAGTGTATTTAAGGTGTTTTTCAAAATGGCGGTCATTGTCCCGTATGCAAAATTGCACACACTTTTGTTATTTTTATAATAGCGTTTAAAATATCATAGGCCTTCTTTGCAAACTTCGGAAATTTAAATAATGTTTTATAGATTTTATTGTGCATAACACACCATAAAAAATCCAACATTGAAAGATGCGGAGATCGAGGGGGCCATCTTACAGGTCCGTAGGTACCCAATCCAAGTTGTGGCTTGGGACGTCGTCCTATTAAAGATAAAGTGCATTATATAATTCTTATTATAATTCTGGAATAACTTTCTCAAGGATTTCTTGGTACCGACCAGCAGCGTAACTAGTCACCTGGCCTGGGGGGAGCCTATAGGGTGGACCTGTTATTGTGATAATATGGATAAAAATCAAAGTCAGCCTTTTCAGGGGGGGGGGGGGGGGGTATCAATGTCGGGGGGAGGCCCTACCCCCCTCTGCAGTTACGCCGCTGGTATCGACGCGCTGTGATACCTTCGTCAAAAAATCATCCAAAAATTCAACACGAAAACCAATCCCAAAACGTCGCTGTTTTGCCCTCTCACAAGTTAAATGGTGATTTTTTGCGGACCAGTTTCTTGTATTATGACAATTGTAAATTCCAGCACTTTAAAAATGAGATTCGTTGGACCGGATAATGAGTCTGCCAAAAAATTCAGTTGTAAATACCATTGACAAAACAACATTCGGCGATCGGCATCGATACCCGGGACGTAAATCTTCGCCAACATAACTACACTTTCAAGTCAAAAATTCAAATCTGAAGTTTAATTTAAAAAACTTAAGTAAAGCAAAACTAATTTTTGTAAATCACCATGTTTTACTGATATTTTATTATTTTTTATATTGCGGATTTGTTAGAATTGTAGAGTTATCTTTGCCAAGGAGATATTAGGATCTATTTTTTAGGAAATGCTTACTTAAAACTTCCAGCCTAACGAATAAAAAGGCACATTTTACCTTGGAAAAGTTATATTTTGGACAAAATTGAATGTATCAAAAAATCGCCGAATTTATTTCTTTTTATTTTGACTAAGAATTATTTAAATGTAACAAACAAAAGTAGGTATATGTTTACCACCCTGTACATGCAAAATATGCGTTATATTAATAATTAAAAAATAAGACAAGTTTATTTCTAGTGTGTAATAATTAGGTCTTTAATTTTGTCCTTTCTAAAATAATGATAACACATATTATACTTATTAATATTAATATTAATTAATATTACTTAAGAAAACTATCACGTGGTCAAGTTCTCGAGATAAGAGAGTCAAATGGCCAAATGGTTTGTAGCACACAACTACTGAAAAAAAAATACGTGCTTCACTTTTATAAGCACACAATTGAAGTGAAACTTCTGGATATTGGGAATTGAGTTTTTATTTTTTTAAGCTTTTTTTCTCAACTTTTGCCCCCGGCTTCGACACTTTTTTGTTTTTTTTCTTTTTTTTTCAACTTTTTTTTTCGCCGAAAACTCCGTTTCTCTAACTCTTCTTTTTAATAACTTTTTTCTTTATTTTGTTTTATAATACTTTTATTAACTTTCCGAACATTTTGTTACGTTTTTTTCATTTTTTTCCAATTTTTTCACAAATTTTGGTTTTTTTGTTTTTTATGAAGCATTTTTCTCTTCCCATTTTTGCCATCCCCGACCTCGTAGCTGAAATCAGTCGCCTTTTTTTCGCCGAAAACCGCATTTCTTTAACTTTTTTTTATTATTATTTTCTTTTTCTCATTTCGTTTTATAATACTTTTATTAACTTTCTGAACAATTTTTTACGTTTTTTCCATTTTTGTCCGAAAATTTTTGGGTGTCCGTGGAGGTTAGGTGGCGGAGGTTATAACTCCTACCCCCACTGATGACCCCGTAATGGAGTCGTCGCTTGTCAGATTTCCGATTCGAGGCTCCGTTGCAGAGATTTCGACAAAGAACGGTTTTTACCCAAAATCCACCCTTGAATTAGAGCCCTATGGTCAAAGGTAGCCCCCATGAGGTTCACCTGCCATATAAATTTCGACCCCATAGCCCTTCCGGTTCTCCCGAAATTTATTATTTTAGTTTTTTCTTCTCCCTGACCAAACGTGGGTGGGGGTGGTGGTATGTGTGTGTGTGGGGGGGGGGGGGGGGTACGGGGGTCCAGTTTTCGTCGAGGATTATGTCCGGATACATGTCCTGAAAATGTCAACCCTCTAGCTATACTGGAACTTGCTTAATTAAAAATTAAAGGGGCGTTTCACTTTGATAAGGGTTTCATTTTTTCTGACTTTACCCTCGCTAAATAAGTTCCACTTCAAAAATACTTTTAGGATTACTTTTCACACAATAGGATCATTTTATTTCAGGTTTATTTCTGAGACATCAATAAAACGGAAAAGAATAGTTCGTACGGAAGACAAAAAAATCTAACTCAAGAGGGGCAACAATGTTGGAAATTAAACTACAAAGAGACCTATAGTAATAAGACTTCAATTTCGAAAATAGTTTCTATTTTCCCTGGTATGACAAATCAGTACACGCTACTGAACTTCGTGTAGATGTACCTGCTAAAGAAGCCTTGAAGTTGGAATTGACAGGATCTACTAATTTCAAGGCACATAAAATCTTTTTTCTACGAGCGCGTAAAAAGTGACATTTTTCACACCCATTTCGGTGTGAAAAATGTCACTTTAACGCACTAGTGTGAAAAGTGATTTACTTTTCGCACTAGTGTGAAAAATAATTTACTTTTCGCATTAGTGTGAAAAGTAATTCTGAAAAGATTTACATATTTCGAAAAGTCTTTTTTGAGTAATTAAAAAATGACAAAAACTGAATATAAATAATTTTATTAGAACTTTACAAAGACAATAATATAACATATTATGATATATAAGATATCATGGCTTAAAAAAGTTTACCACGCAATTTGTACAGTTAGTTAAATTAATCTCCGACGGAAATTGTTGGTAGGACACTGAACTTCCCATCGAAGTATTCATAGTCAAAACATCTTCATTAGGCTGTGTACAGGTAACCTCTTTTTCTCCTAGTATCTTCAAGGCTGTTTTTCGTTTATTCTCCACGGAGTTTTCCACATATCCCTCGGCTACAGTGGCGGACTTCCAACCCCCATGACGTTTGAGAGTCAAAATATCTGCTCCTGAGTCTGCTAAGAGCGAAGCAGATGATCGTCGAAAGCAATGTCCTGTATAGCTAGACGGGTCAGGCAATCCAAGGAAAGTAGCTATGTTTTTCGGCATAGCTCCAAAAGTATTTATGCCTATGGGTAGTTTTATGGGCATGCCTTTTCTATATTGGAAAAAGAATCGATTTTTGGTAATGCCTACAGGACGCAGACGCTCATACTTTCGAACAATCTCCACTAAATTAATTTCTTCAATTGAACCACCACTAATATCAAATTCTCGACAGGTTTTCGTTTTAGTATCAGGTATTTTAATTAAGTAAATGTCACCTTTGTCTGTGACGTCTTCAATAGTGATCCGACACAGCTCGTCTCTCCTACACCCTCCTGCGATTCCAATGATTAGTGTGACTTTCATGAGCAAAAAATCTTCATCGTTGGTCCTTGTTAAAAAAATTTTTACATTTTCTTTGGAAAAAACTTTAGATTTCTTCGCCTTATAACCTTCCGATTTTCTTTTCGAAAAAGATATTAAATTATTGTACCTGCTTATATCAATGTTTTTCTCTTTCGATAGCATTGTCCTTAACATGGAATAATGACTCGAAAGGGATGAAGACTTCTGTTGTGTGGACTTCTGCTGGAAATACGCTAGTAAGACAGTCTCGGTGAGATTCTTTATTTTATTTTCACTACACCACTTTTCGAAACGTTTATATGCATTTTCATATTGGATCCTTGACCGGGCCGGTAGAAGCGAATTCATGGCTATTCTCGCAGATTCTTCTACGTCTGATGAAGCTAAATCACTATTTTCTATGTCTGAAGAGTCCATTCTCTCCATTAGGTTCTTGGAAATAACTTTTTGAGGCAGAATTTTTCGAATTACATACGGTTTGTCAACTTTACTGAAATAAAAAAACAATTTGAAATAAATAACATAAGATCACCATGATGATCTAATTATTGTTATTATAATCAAAACGACAAATTCAGGTAAATATACAGAAGTAATTTTAAAAAAGCCAATGTTCATTATGCTCGTAGGAAAAATAGACGTGTGAAAAGTACGTTTAAGGCACTCGTATGAATTGCGAAACTCGCTTCGCTCGTTCCGCAAATTTTCATACTCATGCCTTCCTTAAACGAGTACTTTTCACACTTATATCATAAATAGCTATTTGCAATAAGCACAAACAAGGCAGAGTACGTATACTGCTTCAACGATTGCTGGACTAATCAGAGACAAAATGGAAAATAACGATGGGGGAGAAACGACAAATTCCGAAAGAGCCCATTTTTATCAGACGAAGTCATCACATATCCCAATTGTCAGAACTATGGATCTACATTGGCATCAAGTTGTGATGAAACACAGAAGAAGCAGCTGCGTTAAAGCGTCAAACAAAATACACACACAGTTTGATGTAGATGTGGATAAGAAGAAAATTGGAAGAAGAAAAGCTTGTTCAACTGAATGGAAATGGAGCAAAATAAACTTACTTCGGAACAGTGGTTTGGCGTACAGGGTGATCGTGTATAATATTATCCGCCTTTAACTTTTTATTTCTCGCACTAGAAAAATGTTAAAAATGGAGATTTATGTAGACTAATTGAAACATATATCTTCGTATGTATGTCGCACCCACTTGGTGTAATTGTCCGTTTTATGAAATAGATATCCAGTTCGTGAATTGTAACCAGATAGCGGAATAATATTTCATTCTGATATTTGGGCAATTTTTTTGTCCAGTTCATGAAATTGAAATACAATTTATCCATTTAATGCCGTCTTATATTACAGTATCTGGACACAAAAATTGTCCAATTCCTGTTATGTATATATTAGATTTGTCCACTTCCTGTAATCGGGTAGTAGTAGGTGTTTTAATGGGTATTATATTAGTTTGGGTTACCCAAACTATTTTATTTGCGCACTATGGTGTACCTAACACCATAGTGCGGGGATTCGCTCGTCTAATATTTCACTTCACGCCTCCGCTCGTTGCCGATTATGTGCCGTTTTTAAACGGATTTTAGACGATAAAAAAGCATATTTTGAATTACAGGAGCTGTCAAAAGTATTATTCAGATGCCCAGACGTTTAAAATAATATTGAGTCATGGCCCTCTTCTAAAATTTGCATAATTTGCGTATTGACTTTCCCAAATCAAAGGATGCCGGCCCAAGATGACTAGCTGGTAATGAGTAAGCCGTGTCCATAGGTTGATGTTATTCCTGGTGGCATTAGATTTTCGTGTCGAATTTGTGCAATGAATTAATCCACTCCGATTGAAGCTGCCAGTAAGTATTATTAAAGAATCCTAACTAATATTATAAATGTGAATGTGTTTGTTTGTTTGTTTATTTTCTTGAGGTTATATTTGTAGAAAGTTTTCTTTTTTATTTTAGGCATGCCTTGGGTTAGTTTTGGTTAGTTTTTGTTCGTCGCGCCCTTGTAGCGAGCGAAGCGAGAGAGTGGAATATAATATTAGACATTCTAATGCAAACGTTACAAATGTAAACATTAAACAACGCACGTCAGGCGGTATCTGTGGCGGGAATGTATTTTGCAGGCAGTCTGTAACCGTTAATGTAAAATATGTTCTTTTTAACGCCAGAATATAGGCAACCAATTCCAAATAAGTGGTTGCCTATATTCAGGCGCCACGCGGCCTAAGGTGGCATTAGATATTCATGTCGATGATGTCGATATAGGATATGTTTACACATCAGTGTTTCGAGTACTAACAGACTCGCTCAATTTTTTTTAAGTTCGAAATGTGTACATGTAGTGGTATACTACACTAAATATAAATTTATGAAAAAATACTAATAATAAAATAAGTGAATTAACTTACTATAAATAAAATTTTAATATTTACTAGCTTAAAGTTTGAAAAGTTAGTAATTTCTCAAAATTAAACAATTTTTGCCATTATCGCAGCCGGTGAGAGTTATATTTAGCAGTTGAGGAGAATACATGGGTTGTTAATCTTACTCATACATGGGTTAATCTTACTGAAAATTTCGCAGCTGTGGCTACAAACTTACAAAGCACTAAAACAACCAATAGTATAAATGCTTAAACCCTTGAAGGGATTAACTTTTTTAGCGGAAATTAGTAAGGAAAAAGCGTTCTGTAGGAAGACTATATTCAATATTGCTAGTATACAAGGGCGTACCCAGTGAGGGGAATGTGGTTATTAATAACTAATAAAAAGAAGAGAAAAACGATTGTGCTTTTCTATTGGTCTGCCACCCCCCCCCCCCCCCTAGTTCAGATCCTGGGTACGCTCTTGCTAGTATATGAAACTACAATAATTATTTTGCCGCGGAAATGCTTTTTTTTATGGAAAATATGAATTTCCTTTCATATCATAATTTAACTGAGAAGTGCTATAGGAACTTTTGCATATTGTCACGATATATGAATGGGTCTCTCGATTGTTGTTTATAGTTTGCCTTTAATGTTTATGTAACAATTTCCAAGTTCAAGTTCAGACAGGGTTTTATTTAGTAGCATGCATTTGAGTAGATCACAATATTATTGAAGTGAAACTTCTTTAGCTAGGGTAAAGTCAGAAAAAATAAAACGCTTAACAAAGTGAAACGTTTATCAAAGTGAAAGCCCCTTTAATTAAGCATGTTCCAGTATAGTTAGAGGGTTGAAATTTTTAGGTCATGTAGCCGGGGTAAAATGAGAATCCTGGACGAAAACTGGACCCCCGTACCTTCCCCCCCACCCCCACCTTCCTAGATACCCAAAAATTATCGAAAAAAAATGGGAAAAAATTTAATAAAACGTAACAAATTTTTCGGAAAGTTAATAAAAGTATTATAAAATTAAAATACTGAAAAATAAAGTCAGAGAAACGCGGTTTTCGGCGAAAAAAAAGGAAGGAATTCAGCTAGGAGGTCGAGGATGGCAAAAAAATGAAGCAAAAAATGCTTTATGAAAAAAAAAATTTTTTTTCAAAAAATGCGAAAAAATTTAAAAAAAAATGTTTGGAAGGTTAATAAAATTATTATAAAACGAAATAAGAAAAAGAAAATAATAAAAAAAAACGAAAACAAAAGATTGTTCGAAAAGTTAATAAAATTATTATAAAACCAAATAAGAAAAAAACTTAATAAAAAAAAGAAAAAATCTTTCGAAAAGTTAATAAAAGTATTATAAAACAAAATAAAGAAAAAAAATAATAAAAAAAAGTTAGAGAAACGCGGTTTTCGGCGAAAAAAAAGTTGAAAGAAAAGGAAAATAAAGTAAATTGAGTGTCGAAACCGAGGGCAAAAGTTGAGAAAAAACGCTTCAAAAATTAAAACTCAATTCCTTATATCCGTTTCAGAAGTTTCACTTCAGTTGTGTGCTTATAAAGGTGAGGCACATAATTTTGTTTTACTATAGACTGTTCTGAGAAGACAAATTAACAAAAACGGCATCCTTACTTTGCTGCAGAAATGTCTAATTAACAAAAGAAAAACCATTTCTATGATAAATTCAAATTCAAATTCAAATTCAAAAATTCAATTGCATAGCAACCAGAAGAAACTCTACCACTAACTCTAACAATATGTTCACGGAATTTGAGTTCACTATCAATTGTAAGACCTAAAAATTTAATAGAATATTGTGCCTGGATGGGTTCGTCTTGTAAGAATACATTATCCATAGAACTCTTAAAACTCAACAAGTTAGTCTTAGAAACATTAAGGCTGAGATGGTTTGCATCAAACCAGTCCTTAACCTCAATCAGGTCAGTGTCCAAGATCCTTTTCAGCTGTTCTACATCTTTTTCATGCCATAAAATGGTGGTATCGTCGGCGAACATAGTTACCTCTCCTCTTATTGATAATAGAGACAAGTCGTTAATATATAAAAGGAAGAGTATAGGCCCCAGGACAGAGCCCTGGGGGACACCCAGAGAAATGCGTTGCTCATCTGAACAGCAGCCCTTGAAATTGACACTCTGAACACGACCCGATAGGTAGGACTCGAACCAGCACAAGGACGAGCCTCTAAAGCCATACCTCTCCAACTTCCACAGCAATATTCTGTGATCCACACTGTCAAAGGCTTTGGAGACATCACAGAACACTGCTGCAGCAGCTTCACCGGAGTTAAGCCGATTGTAGAGCACACGCAGAAGGTCAAATACAGCATCTCCAGTGCTCTTTGCCTCTTGGAATCCAAACTGCTTAGGACTCAAAAGATTAAACCTGTTCAGGAAAGAAATCATTCTAACCTTCACCAACCTCTCAACGATTTTAGACATTGCGGGCAGAAGAGCTATTGGGCGAAAATTAGATGGACTGTCATGATCGCCACCCTTATGTAGAGGAACAACCACTGCTCGCTTCAGACATACAGGAAATGTGTTGGTAGAAAAAGAAGCATTTATTGCATCTGCAAGCGCTTCTAGTGCCTTAGAATAGCGGAAATCTATTATGAAAATTCGATTTGGCTAGTAAACTGATTTCTAATGACATAAAATTTTCTTCGTACAATATTTAAAAAAATGAATAGTATATTATTTTATATGGAGGAAAAGTGATACTTTTCATGGCGCGCTCGTGTTTAACAGGCGAACGGAGCGAGGCTGGTAATAGAGAGCAAGCCATGAAAAGTAACTTTTCCTCCAAATAAAATATGCTGTTTTTTCTTCAGATGTCGACAAATTAATGCAAAAACATCTCTTTTTAATAGTAATAATAATTATTATTAAAGATGTGGGTTCGCAAGGCGGCTTAGATCGGTGTCGGTGAATAGGCACAGGTTGTTGCTATAGTAATGTAACATAAAGCTGTCAGTGGACACTGTCAACAATAATTATTTTTTTAAATTTGCGTCTCCGATTGCCTTTTAATTCCGTATTGATAAGCAGTTATTGAGTAAGTTCGATTAAATAATAACCAATTTGTTCCTAAATTAGTGATTTTTAGAACTGCAGTGGACAAATTGAGTGATAAATACAAATTTTAGTTTAATAAGTATCTATGTTGCTATGACAACACTTTTACCTCCGCCGGCGGAAAAGTGAAAAGTAAAGCTCCGGCGGAGGAAAAACGAAACTTCACGGCCGCCTACACAGTCGAGTAATGACGGATTTACTGACGTTTGAAGAAAAAAATATTTCTATTATTTCTACTTTATGGGTGAGTTTGGGTTAGTTTTAGTTTGTTCAAAGGAGCATAAGTGAGGCGCGTAGGTGTTATGGTTAGTTAAACGAAATTTTATCAATAACGTATTATTGCCAAAAATTTGTGTGTGCTTTTTAGTGCTTCGAAAAGTTTAATAAGTGCTTTTATAGTTTACGAAATATTCAATATTTTATATTCAAGGTCAGCTCCCAAAGTATTTAAGATTGGGTCAAATTTAGAGTCATTCTTTAGTGCTTCGTTAATGCTTTTTAATGCTTCAATAAGTTTTTTAGTGCTTTTATAGTTTACAAGATATTCAAGTTTTTATTTTCAAGGTCAGCTCCCAAAGTGTTTAGGATTGGGTCAAATTTAGTGTCATTCTTTAGTGCTTCGTTATTGCTTTTAGTGCTTCAAAAAGTTTCATTAGTGCTTTTATATTTTACGAGATATTCAACATTTTATATTCCTGCACAATGACGACTTCCCATTATTGGTGCAGTTACTATATGCAAATATTTAATGTGTATCTTAATCTTGAATAAGATTAAGGTACAAGAGAAAAGCACTAACGAAGCACTAAAGAATGACACCAAATTTAACCCGATCTTAAATACTTTGAGGGCTGACCTTGAATATAAAATCTTGAATATCTCGTAAACTATAAAAGTACTAACGAAACTTTTTGAAGCACTAAAAAGCCCTAACGAGGCACAAAATAATTACTTTATATATGACCCGATCCTTAACACTTTGGGGGCTGACCTTGAATTTAAAATCTTGAATATCTCTTAAACCAAAAAAGCGCTAACGAAACTTCTTGAAGTTTGAAGTACTAAAAAGCACTCACGAAGCACTAAAGAATGACGTCAAATTTGACCCTATCCTAAACACTTTGGGGGCTGACCTTAAAATAAAATAAAATTGACTATCTCGAAAACAAAAGAAGCACTAACGAAACTTTTTGAAGCACTAAAAAGCACTAACGAAGCACTAAACATCCTGAAATTTTCAAGGAAAAAAGCATACTTCGAGGGCTAACTTCACGGACTTCTTAGTTTAACATCCATGCAAAAAGCATACAAATGAAGTGGAGAAAAAAGCAACAACTGACAGATAAAGAAAAAAAGAATAGCCTCGGAATGAAATCGAAAAAAACAGTGTGTTTAAGACCAAAAGACAAAAGTTATGAAATACAAGACATTTTTTATGTTCTAGATTGCCAGAATAATATTTTCTGCTCCAGGTTATGCGGGTTCCCACTTATAAAATATTAAGTGGCGGCGTGTCGTGTCAAAACTTGAAATGGCGAAAAGTTTAAATTCAAGTAGCATCCTCTATAAAGGGCATAATTATTTGCAAAGTGTTTCATAATACAGTTTTCAGCGCAGATTTTTGTCAAGTAATCAATCAACTCTTCTGAAAAAAATGAAATCTTCAATTTTCGACAAATGCATCATGCATCAGAAAGTTTGCACTTTCGTACCTTCTGTTCTTTTTCACCTGCCATACTGCCAATCCATCCATAGACGCGTTAGGCCGTATAACGGCTCGTCAGTATGGCTATAGGGTCAGCAGATGAGAGAACGGTACTAGAGGCTTTAAACAAATCCAGTGAAATTCAAATCAGTAGTGCGTTGTAGCCGGCGCCATCTACTCGTAACCTGCTAAGTTTATCAGAGATAGACAGTACTATACTATAGAAACGTGTCTATGGATGGGTTGACAGGTGAAAAGGAACGGAAGTTCAAACTTTCTGATGCATTTGTCTAAGTTCACCTGATATAAACAGGTTAAGTAGCAGCCAATAATTAGTATAGTATAGTACTGTCTATCTCTGATAAACTTAGCAGGTCACGAGTAGATGGCGCCTGCTACAACACACTACTGATTTTCATTTTTTGACTTTGAAATCGATGTTTTCAAATTTGCTCTGAAAAATTATTTTTTTCGACGTTTCTACAACAGAGAAGTATTTACAGAGTTTTTGGCCCACAAATTTCTTATCAAATTGTAGGCTGAGTTTTTGGATTTTCGCTACTTTTTCGGCGCCAGAACGACCCAAAATGACCCTTTTTTTCACAAATATACACCCCCAAAAAATACTGGTTATATTCCAATTTTAGCAAATTTCAATAGGGTTCAGAAGACCGTCAAAAAGTACGTGTCCAGAAAATGTCATTAAAATTGTTAAATTTTTTCCACACATATCGTGCAATAAAGGAAATTTTTGAAAAATCGCACATTTAACGTAATAACTCGGAAACTGAAAATCGGATAGCCAAAGGCAATTCAGTCGGCGCGGCGTCCACCAAGTATTGCGTAAAAACATGCCATGCCCTAAATTTCCATTCCAAACCGTTTTTGTTTTTAAAAACACACGTGACGGCTCGGTCTTATTCACTACCCAGGAAAATCTGTGCTGAACTGAACGCACTTAAAGGAGTTTCACTTTCTCTGTTTCTCTCTCTGGTTTCGTCGACTTTACCCGAATGATCATCACATAACCGAGCGTGTCACGTCACACGTCACTAGTGAGGCGTTCATTTCAAACATGTTTATATTTTACCTCTTCATGCTTTCAGTAAATTGGCCAACAGATTTCTGGACATTACATTGTTTTGTTTAATATCCAAAATTTAAAAAATATATAAAGAGGAGAATATAAACAAATTTCTTACACTGTTAATCTCGAGTGTATTCCGGGAATGGGGGTAAAAAGACATCCCTCCTGGCAGAAACTTGATTCTTACCCTGTTATAAATGCTTACTTTCTAATGCATACTTTTCCATTTGTTAACCTTGTTATTGAAATAGTTTTCTTTCTTAGTTGATTTTGTCGTATCATTAGATAATATACATGGTATGGGCATTTCAATATAGACAACCTATTTGCGAGAGACAAATTGAGAATATATTTTATTTCATATACATATTTATAATTTATTGAGAACCCAAATTACCAGTCGTTGAAATTTGTTTTTCCCTTTCTAAATTTTATTCACTCGATTTGACTTTCAGCAATTTTTCTTTTTTAGCAAATATTAATGACTTCAAGGCCCTTGCATTTTGAGCAATAAGTAGACTTTAAAAACATTTAAAAAGGGATTTGTTAAGATCATTTATCTTGATAAGTGGTTTAAAGAAATGAAACTATGATTTAAATGAAAATGGGTAAATTGTAAAATAATAAAAGAAAAATCAGTAAACCGTTTAGAAATAAAATATCTAGCTACCCGTATCTACACGGTCATAAAATTATAGCTTGGCTTCCAAATTCCTTCATTCCATAGGCTACATTTGGTACGACCTAATACTATTTGATTTTTTAGTTGGAAACCATTATTAAATATGATCTAAAATTAATTTATTATACGCTACTAATACTAATTCATTAAGACCTTTTATAATTTGTAACGCCACTGAATCTTAATGGGGAAATAATCTAATATTTGTTCATGTACCTAACGTAAATAGTATCGTGATAAAATTTATATACAGTAAGGACCAAAAGTCAACCCGCTCTGATAACTTTCGATTCATTTGAGATACTGTGACGAAATTACGAGTAATATAAGATAAAATCTAGTTGCAAAACTAGTTTCCAGTTTCAAAAGAGCCCTTAAGTAAAATGCAGTTTTAAGTTGGTCGATATGATTGCTTACAACATATTTTAAATCATTGCATAAGTTACTTAAGACGCCGTAGCCCTAATGTTCATTATGCAATTTTCAAGGGTTTTAACGAAATCTATACGTTTATTATGTTGGGGTTTGGAACCTTCGGCAAAATGCCTACTAAAACAGAGTTTTATCCACAATACCGAAACAGAATTTTGCACTCGACGCGTATTTCGCTAACTATGTTAGCATTATCATTACCATCTCCTGATGATGCTAACATGGTTACCGAAACGCGCATCGAGTGCAAAATTCTGTTTCGGTATTGTGGGTAAAACTCTGCTTTGGTATACGTTTGTTTGTTAGAGAACAAATAACGTTGGCGATAAGATTTCGTTCCATTGCAAGTAGATTATACGTATTCATAATAAAGGGTGGTCAATCGAATACGAATCAGTTTTATTTTTGCATACTCAAAAATCTCTTTGATCATAAATTTAATTTTCAAATGCACATTAATATACTATTTTCAACTGCGTTTCTTTAATCCCCTAGCAGGGGATTAGATCCAGCCCTAAAGTATTAAATAATATGGAAGTCAAGTAGTACATAACTTCAAAGTTGGGTATTTTATTTATATTTTCAACGATACTTAAATTTTATCAAAGGAATAAGTCTGAGGCCAATGCTTCCAGTAGAAGCGGCCCTAGGTGATAGATGCATATTTTTTTTCTCTCGTTTTATGTTTTGTTTGCTTTCCAGAAGTTGAAGACCAGCGTCGATCAATTTTAGTCTGATTTTGCTGTTTTTCCAGAATGTGCCGAATCTTTGTTTTAGCAATCTTGGAAAATCGGATTTAGGTAGGACACCTCTATTTTTTGCCTCCATTTTGTTTCTCCAGATTCTTTTAAATAAAGCAAAAAAACATTAGTTCAATGATGTATAACTCTGATTGAAAAGTGAGTATACAGACATATTTTCACCAATTAATTTTTTTTTCAGTACATTTTCGAAAATAAGATAAGGCTAATTTTCTCAAACCAGTCTTCGTACGACGACACCCTCGAACCAAGCAGTTTTGATGCGATTGTATGCATGTTGTGCTCTATATACTACAGAAGCAGGCAAAAAAATTTCAGTACCTACTGACTGAAACCATTATAGATGTGACGGATTTTCTCATGGAGTTCGGCACAGAGACTGGTTTCTTGCTAATTAATTATATTACATACTGGCACGCCCTGTATATTTTCTGACATATGGTCAAAATAATCTTGAATAACTTCGGGACTCAAATCTGCTCGACAGCGCTTATCGTTTTGGCACAATTAGTTCCGTATTCGGTTGTTAGTTGCGTTTGTCGTTTTTCGGATTTATATAATTAATAAATTACTTATATAATTAATAACAGACGGTCAAGCGATAAAGGGTCCTGTTAATTATTAAAAATAAGTAGGTAAATATTAAAATATTTTATATATTTTTATTTAAAAACGAAATAACTATATACTTATTACAATTACATAATTAGAATTTTTAATTATTGAATCCTTTATTTGATTTAATGTAAATAACATTCATCGTCATGTTTATGTTTTTTATTCGTTTCCCTATTCGCCTGATTCTTGAATATTTAATATATTGGCCACCCCACGACATTTTTGTTTTTTAACGATTTTAATGACTTTTGGGCGAGAATTGGGCGTGGCACTGGCACCCCGAATTTTTTCCGGCGGCGGCCTTTTCCCCGTTTGCCCCCTTCGCCCTTCGACCCACGACACGCTACTGCTTATACGTTATTATCACATTGAAACATAAGCTGCTAAGCTTATGTTTCAGTGTGCTAAGTGTGCTTGCTAAGCACAACAACATATAATGTCAACAAACACTGCAGCACGATTGGAAGGTACGAGGTACGCCTAAGGAATTTGAATACAAAATGGGATTGCTGTCACTTATTAGCAAGTAGTCTATCCCCTACTGCGTAGGGTTGTCTGAAGATCATGTGCTCAAGGTATTACCTAGTACTTAGAAGCTCTATAGCTGATAGATTAAGGCTAGTAAGTAGTAAGTAGCGTTAGAATTGTGAATTTATACGAAATAAATGCTCATGCTCATTTGTATGTATTCTTTACCACGCCCGGTTCTTCAATTTAACCAATTTCTAGGCCTAACCATTGACAGTTCCTTAAGGTTTAAGGATCACGTATTTGGGGTATGTAAAAAAAACTTCCTCTGTGTATTATGCCCTTAAAATAATAAGAAACAATATGGGGTTTTCTATGGCCAAAAATGCGTACTATGCTGTTATCGAACCTCATCTTCGCTACGGCATTGCATTTTGGGGTGCATGCTCTCAATATTTATTTACCTTATTGTTTTTACTCCAAAAGAGGGGAATTTGTTATCTTTGTGCTGCAAAAGTTTATGACTCCTGCCGTAGTTTATTTCGCTAGTGTGAATATTAACCCTTTGCTCGTTATTCATCCTAGCGACGGTAACCTTAATTTTTTTAAAATATAGGAATGAACTTAACCAGATTGCACCATATCCGACCCGGCATCATTTTTTATTCAATCTTCAAATACCACATTATCAATTTGTTAAGAAGTCATTTTTATGAGGGCAGAAGGTAAAGAGGGTTTTGACACCTGGGGCATATTATAAATTGGAAGAATTTTATGAGACTGTTTTTGACTGAAATATTAAGTAGATATCTTTTGGATGTTTTAGGTTTAATTGTTTTTGTCCCCTTTTATGTATAATATGTTTGTTTGACTTTTAATGTGTTATTTTGACTTTTATTTCTATTGACTAGTATTTAGTAGTGGTAAGTACTTAGGTATTTCATGTATGAATATGACATTTTTGTGTTTTGTGCTTAATTAGTTTGGGTTAGTAACTCGGCTGCCCAAAATAAAAACCATGTAACTCCAGTTTTATTAAAACCGAGAAAAATCAGTTTTTCTACAGCCGCGCGCAAAATAACTAATTGCTAAATGCAAATGAAATCGCAAAATAGACGAATGCCATGGATCCTTATTTTGCGCTCTAGCGCGAACATGGAAAAGACAAATCTCACTTTTTCCGTCGAGTGTGCTATGAATGGTCATGGAAACCGAAGATAATAGTATATTATTTTATATGGAGGAAAAGTGATACTTTTCATGGCGCGCTCGTGTTTAACAGCCGAACGGAGTGAGGCTGGTAATAGAGAGCAAGCCATGAAAAGTAACTTTTCCTCCAAATAAAATATGCTGTTTTTTCTTCAATTGTCGACAAATTAATGCAAAAACATCTCTTTTTAATAGTAATAATATCTAATTATTATTAAAGATAAATGGGTTCGCAAGGCGGCTTAGACCACGGTCGTAGGTGGCCTTGCTTAGACCGGTGTCGATGAATTTAACATAAAGCTGTCATAGTATAGGAGCTGGCAGGTTTTTCGGTACACGATATTTATCAAAATTTTTACTAATAAGCCATGATTGTAAGTTACTTGGGCATACCAAAACTGACCGTCTGCTGTTTCAGAGTGGCAGCTTTAATCGGGGGTTAAATGTTAAAAAGGGATGAATTTTCATTGTGGTAAGCTATATTTATTATGACCGAAATTTTCGGAAACGAATGAACTGTTTGAGGACTTATCAAATTTACACAGGCAGACGATTTATTTGACAGCCTAACTTCGGCAGACGTCTGTCAAATTTGTAATTTTTAAGTTTTGGTGAACGACATTTATCAAAGAAATTTTTTTGCCGATCGATTCCTTTACTAACGTACTATCAGACAAAATATCGGCAGACGAAAAAAACGGCAGCGTTTTTTTGACAGACGCTGACAAAATGACATGTCGATTTTTAGTAAACAATATTGATAATAGCTGATATAGTCAGATCCGATCTTATCGTGCGGGTCCAAAGGTCACATTTTTCATTAAATGTCATTCCTTTGACAGATTTTACATGCAAAATCTGCCAGGAATGAAGTTTTTACTGAAAATTGTGACCTTTGAACCCGCACGATAAGATCGCTTTTGACTATATTCATAAAATTGTTAAGCAGCTCTAGTGTATTATAAATTCAAACAGGCAGATGACTTGTTTGACAGCCTAACTTTGGCAGACGTCTGTCAAATTTGCCATTTTTAAGTTTTGGTGAACGACATTTATCAAAAGAATTTTTTTTTTTGCAGATCCATTCTGTTACGCCAAACTAGGCTATTTCGTATCTAGCTTTTATGTGGAACTTATGTACAACACTGTAACTTTTTACCACTATAGGTTTTTGATTTGTCGTCAGAATATATATGAAATTGACATTGAATTTATAGTTAAACATAAAATAAATATTTTTAAAGAAACATTTTTAAAGAAAAAAGTATTTTGAAACAACACAATATAAATATACGGTCCACTAACGTAAATTTATTAACGTACTATCAGAAAAAACATCGGCAGACGAAAACAAATTCAGCGTTTTTTTGGCATACCCTGAAAAAATGAGAAGTTGAATTATGGTGGACAGTATTGAGAATGGCTGATATTCATAAAATTGCTAGAGGGGGGGACCCTCCAACCAAAGTATTTGAAATTTATTGTCCCTTAGTACCCATCCATTATTTACGGGGTTGTTGAAGTTAATTTTGGTTTTCGTTGCGTTTTTCCAAATAGCTGATAGTTCGTTAGTTCTCCGTATTTTCTGCAAGAGAACTTCTTTACAGGTGGGAAAATTTTGAGCATTAAATGATTTTTTTAATAAAAGTGGATTTTTTTTCAGAATTATTTCGATAACTTTTAATAAAGCAATCAAGTCGAGCCTTGTTAACTTCATGAATATTTGGCTGTCCATATAATTTGCAGACATAACCTTCGATTACATTTAAGGTCTCAACTGAAATCTCCTCAAAAAGTTTTGACCCCAAGTTAGCAAAAGCTGATTGTATGATTGGGCATTGTTGTAACAATGGTCTGTATCAAAGCTTTGTATACTCGGAAGTGCCGCTTTATTGGTTTTGACTATGGTTCCATCTAGGTTATAAAGAGAAAGGGATACGGGCGTTAAAGGATAATTTAGAACTAACTGAAAGTCAATTTTATTATCTATTGACAATAGTAATATTTTGCTAACTAAATCCCTTTCTAGTTTCAGTTCTTGAGTGGAATTCTTATGACGAATCTTATGTTGGCACATTCCTCTATAAATTTATAGATTTAGAAGGTTTTTTATCTCCTACTGCTAGAATTTTTAGCAACAATTCCTCAGTTTTTTTACTAGCTCCTTTTCCGGTTGATATATTAAACAGAAAATCGTTGTCTATATTGTTAAATGGATTCATATAATTTAATGTCGTGTGTTTTAGGGTTGTGAGGGCCTCTTTATTTTTCTTAACCATAGAAGCTTGTAATTCGTGCGTAATATCTTCTTTGGTATTACATCCAACACCCCCGAAAGAGTTGTGAAACGATGGAAGTTCGCAAAGAGTGGTTTTGAGCTCAACGCTGTCTGGCTTCGATAGAGTTCGTAATGAATGCAATCACGGATGTTCGAGAGGCATCTGCATTAATTGTTTGTTCTAAAGTAAGGTCAACTGAAGATCTAGAGTCCTTTTTATGGAAAAGCAACCATTCATAAATTCTTGTTTATGGTCAGGGTAATTTTCTTCACATTTTAATAGGTTATCGTGAAACTTAATTGTCCATCTAGAATAATTTGGTTGATTAAAAATAAAGAATATAAATGATATTTTAAACAGAATTGATTTATATACTTCAAGGTAGATATACGAATGCTCCTAGAAAAATCCAAGAAATATTAAATGAGATGTATGTAGGTATACCAGTATTTTGCTGTTTTACCATGAGCTCCACTTAAGGTCTCTTGACATAATTTTCATAGTTTGCTAAGATATGTTCCAATTGTGGTGATAATTCTTCCCTGTATTTCAGTTTATACTGAACATCGTTGAGTTCGTTTACGATTTCATCTAATGTGATGTTTTCATCAGAATATGTTTAAAAAAAAATCAAAATGGAGTGTCTGAAGAGCTGTAGAAAAAAGAGTGTGTAATCTTTTGCATCTGTTGCAATGAGTTCCTCCGATAAGTCCTTTAACCGAACCAGCCGTAAGAAGCTCTGCCTCTACTAAGACATCTACGAATCCAGATTCATGAGTATATTTTCCGACGGCTTTAAAGTAAGCCATCTGAATATGAAATGCTCCTAATTAAATAAGAATATTGTCGTAAGTAGGAGCTTCTGTGCTCTGAATTTGAAAGGCTATTTTTGCGATGGCTAAATCGTACGTTACTGTTTAATAACCTCTTTTTTAGTTCACTGGCAATTTGTTTTGCCATATTTAAGGTTTCCGCAACAACAGCCGAAGATGTTGGCGACATGTTGATTTGTGGAAGATAAAATTTTTTTGTAGCAGAGAAAAATCTTCGTATATTTTTGAGTTCCATTCTGTCCCCATTGGAAGATCTTTAGACAAAAGAGCATTACTTATAACAAATATGTTATTGTATTCCGATAGATATCCAAGTTAGTTATTTGCTGAACTCTTCTGATATGATCAAGGCTTAACTTTTGTCATTTTTGGCATTTTCCTGTAAGGCTCTATATCTTTTACAGGATTTTCAAATTTGCGTCTAGGTGTCTTGAACTAGTGATGTTGGTGTACGTGGTATTGAAGAGTTTTGCGAAAGACTGGGTGTTTATTAAATTTTGATTCAGTAGCATATATTTTTTGGAATTGTTTTAATATTTTAACGAATACATATCTTATTGGGTACCTATGCTCGACAAATAAATTATCTGTTTGCATAGTTTAGTACACACACTATACAGTGTGTCACCGTATGGAGTTGGGAGGTAACAGTTTTAGTTAAATCGACAATATATAAGACTATTTAAAACTAAACAAAAAATTATTATGAAATGTCGTTTTTCAAGAGAGAAAAATGTAAAACCTATTTTTTTTTAATGGAAAAATTTGGCATATGTCAAATTTTTAATTTCTTTTTGTGTTCCCACGATTCGTAATTTGATATTTTCATTAATTTTATATGGTCATTTAAGTTAGACTTAACAAATTTATGTGATTAATATAGCTGAGAATATGTTCGTTGGAAGCATTCAAAAATTTGATACATGCAAAATTTTCCCATTAAAAAAACAGCCTGTAAAAAGAAAATTTTGTTCAAAATACTTTTTAGGCTCAGATTTAGCATTTGGTTTATTTCTTTGGACATTAATTTTTCAAAATTGTAATTTTCTTTTGTTCGTTTGATCAACTAAAGAAAATAGTTGTAACAGGCGTCTGCCAAAGCTGTGCTGTCAGATAAACCGTACTATACTAGAGCTGGCTCTAACAATTTTATGAATATCAGCTATTCTCAACTGTTCACCATAATTCAACTTGTCATTTTGTCAGCGCCTGCCAAAAAAGCGCTGAATTTGTTTTCGTCTGCCGATGTTTTTTCCGATAGTACGTTAGTAAAGGAATGAATCTGCAAAAAAATTTGTTTTGATAAATGTCGTTCACCAAAACTTGAAAATGGAAAATTTGACAGACGTCTGCCAAAGTTAGGCTGTCAAACAAATCGTCTGCCTATTTGAATTTATAATACACTAGAGCTGCTCTAACGATTTTATGAATATTAGCTATTATCAATATTGTTTACCAAAAATCGACTTGTCATTTTGTCAGCGTCTGCCAAAAAAACGCTGCTGTTTTTTTCGTCTGCCGATATTATATCTGATAACACGTTAGTAAAGGAATCGATCGGCAAAAAAAATTCTTTGATAAATGTCGTTCACCAAAACTTAAAAATTAAAAATTTGACAAACGTCTGCCGAAGTTAGGCTGTCAAATAAATCGTCTGCCTGTGTAATTTTGATAAGCCCTCAAACAGTTCATTCGTTTCCAAAAATTTCGGTCATAATAAATATAGTTTACCACAATGAAAATTCATCCCTTTTTAACATTTAACCCCCGATTAAAGCTGCCACTCTGAAATGGCAGACGGTCAGTTTTGGTATGCCTAGGTAACTTACAATCATGGCTTATTAGTAAAAATTTTGATAAATATCGTGTACCGAAAAACCTGCCAGCTCCTATACTATCAGTGAACACTGTCAACAATAATTATTTTTTTAAGATGGCGTCTCCGATTGCGTTTTAATTCCGTATTGATAAGCAGTTATTGAGTAAGTTCGATTAAATAATAACCAATTTGTTCCTAAATTAGTGATTTTTAGAAATGCAGTCACAAATTGAGTGATCAATACAAATTGTAGTTTAATAAATCTTGAGTTGTTGACGCTTATTTTGTTGTCTGTTTGTATTGTATCTATGTTGCTACTATGACAACACTTTTACCTCCGCCGGCGGAAAAGTGAAAAGTAAAGCTCCGGCGGAGGAAAAACGAAACTTCACGGCCGCCTTCACAGTCGAGTAATGACGGATTTACTGACGTTTAAAGAAAAAATATATGACAGTCGTGCGTTTCTTACAGTTTGTTGCTGGCACTCCTGTTCTAAATATGCCCGAAGCCCGAATATAAAATGTCAAAACTGACAGTCATTTGCAAATTTCAGAATAAGTATAGAGAAAAATGTGGATTTAATTTTAAAAAATGCGGCTGTAGAAAAAGTTCTGTGTGTTTTTCGAGCGCAAAGTAAGATTGCCGTTTTCGAAAGATTACTGCGCTCCGGTACGCGTCGCGCAGTAACATTCTTTCTCAAGCGGCAATCCGTTACTTTGCGCTCTAAATACACAAATAACTATTTTGTGTTTTATACGAAGCCGCTGAAAACAAATAACTTTATGAGGAAAAAATGTTACTGCATTGTGGATACAAGAAAAGGGAATTATCTATATATTTTTGCTCGCCTATCTACAAAATTGGAAGATAGGCCTAGAAAAAACTGTTTTTTTCTTCAAACGTCAGTAAATCCGTCATTACTCGACTGTGTAGGCGGCAGTGAAGTTTCGTTTTTCCTCCGCCGGAGCTTTACTTTTCACTTTTCCGCCGGCGGAGGTAAAAGTGTTGTCATAGCAACATAGATACAATACAAACGAACATCAAAATAAGCGTCAACAACTCAAGAGTTATTAAACTAAAATTTGTATTTGTCACTCAATGTGTGACTGCATTTCTAAAAATCACTGGTTTAGGAACAAATTGGTTATTATTTAATCGAACTTACTCAATAACTGCTTATCAATACGGAATTAAAACGCAATCGAAGACACAATTTTAAAAATATAATTATTGTTGACAGTGTCCACTGACAGCTTTATGTTACATTACTATAGCAACAACCTGAGCCTATTCACCGACACCGCACCGGTCTAAGCCGCCTTGCGAACCCACTTATCTTTAATAATAATAATTATTACTATTAAAAAGAGACTTTTTGCATTAATTTGTCGACATTTGAAGAAAAAACAGCATATTTTATTTGGAGGAAAAGTTACTTTTCATGGCTTGCTCTCTATTACCAGCCTCACTCCGTTCGGCTGTTAAACACGAGCGCGCCATGAGAAGTATTACTTTTCCTCCATATAAAATAATATACTATTATTCTTAATTTAGATCGTTACTTGATGCCGAAATTACAAGTAAAAACAAAGTATTTGCCTTTACTCTGTTTTTTGTACTGTACCAATTGCTGAAGTACTTCAAAATATTTGTTTAAAAACCAAGTAAGTGCCTTTACAGTTTTTTTGCATTTGGAATTATTTCGCTTGTAAATTTCATGTATAAATAAATAAATTTGATGTATAAACACATGACAGTAACTACCGCCAAATTACATTTTTTAATTTATATAAATGAAAAACTGCAATAAGAAATAAAATTTATTTTAAAAGTACATTAAAGTTACAATAACAAAAAAAAGGATGACACAGTAAGTATTTTTAAAATAATACAAATTAATCATAAAAGTATCTTCTAATTCATATAACGTACTGAAGTTTGTAGTTAAATAAGACCAAAAACTGCAATATTCCTTAACAAAAAATTAAAAGGTATTACTTGCATGCTTATTGTACTTAATCAACGTAACTTACTGTATTGTAAGTTTTAGATTGAATTTAAACTCAGCAATGCTTAACTCGGATAAAATCTTAAAAATATAGTATTGAAATAACTACCACAGAACTATTTTCTTTCTATGTCATATTCCTCGTTGCTTGTTAAATCAGATGAAGTTCCCGATTCTGGCAGATTAAACCAAAAATGTCTTCTATTTTCGGGCATAAGAGGAGCCAAAATACGCACAATTGTTTCTTTTTTTGATTGGTTAATTCCTCTGACATGTAATGTTTTAATCTTTGGCGTTTCACTTTCCAGTTCTGTAGAATATTTCTTTTGAAACAAATCAATGGTTGTTGGTGCATCGTTAAAGTCATATTTAAAGTCCATGGTAAATCTCCCTTTTTCAAAAGATTTTTCTACGACATTGCCCAACACAAATTCTTTAATGGAATCATTACTTTTTTGTAGTTCTTTTTTTATTTTGGAACACATGAAACTTTTCCAG
>MU183181.1:185716-196679 GCA_016904865.1 Pissodes strobi
ATACGAATGTTTAATGTTTTTCGCTAAGAACAGAAACTTGTTTGAAAAGCCATTTTGCCATGAACACAATACAAGAACATCTAAAGTAAATTATCCCACACACCGATTGACACTAACTGAAAAATCTCCTCATTACATCTGCTTAAGAATGTATAATAAACTTCCAAACAGAATTAAAAGGATTGATACACAAGCGAGGTTTAACGCCGAGATCAAAAAGATGTTAAGAATAGAATTAGAACCCTATAACATGGAAGATTTTTTTTAGTATGTGAAATCTGTGTAATTAGGTTTAAGGTCAAAATGTTGACACAAATTGTACATATTTCCTTTTGACGTCATTTCATTTCGTGTTTATAATTGTACTTTTATTGTACTTGTTGTATCATGTCTTGAAATAAAGAAATTAAGTAATTAAGTAAGTAAGGGTAGTATAAACGAAAACATAAAAAGAGAACACTATACATACAATATATTTAGAAAATTATTTGGTCATTTGTAAATTCCTATATCTCATAGTATTCCTTATCAATTAGGAAAGCTTTTATTTGGAGCTTAAATTTATTTATGTCTGGATTTCTAATATTCTCAGGTAATTTATTATAAAATTTCAACCATTCCAACCATTTGCTGACCTATTCAACCTTAGATAGTCTGCATCAATGTTGTTTCTAAAACGAGTCATATGAGTATGTGTATGTACAGGGTGGCTCGAATTCGTGTCTATGTATGGGCAACTCGAAAACCGTAAGAGATACAGTGTAGGTCAAATTAAGGTAAAATTGCGCATTTAGGTGCCTAGCAATATGCCGTTTAGAAAGTTTTAAAATTCCGAGTATTTCCGTAGATATCCGGAAAAAACCGAAATTTTTAAAAATCGTTCCATTTTTTCCTGGACTTATTTAAAAACGGATTTCACATTTAATTGCACTTTTGTATTGCCACTTTTTCCGCTCTATCCAATGATGGTATCCAGTTTGAAATCCGACGTTTCGTCTTCAAGGGATCATCATTAATTTTCTTTTTTTAAATACGAACTTTAATTTTTTTTTATCGTTTATCAGATGGTATTGGCGTTATTAATATGATTATGTGTGTTTTTTTTTTTTTTTAATTTTTATTATTAATTTTTTTAATTATACATTTTGCTCCGGCGTAATTTTAAACATTTTAAAGTAGGTATTTTTGAAATATTTATATTCTATAAAAATCTTTTATTTTGTTTTTTGTATTAAGTGGAAAATTGGATCGCATTAAAAATAAAAAATAGTAAAATTATTTCTTACGAGAACATTAAATTAAATTATATAAGATCAAGCCAAAGCAAAATATATAAAATTAAATTAATAAAAAAATATTAAAAATAAAAAAAATAATAAAAAAAATAAAAATACATACTCATATTAATAACACCAATGCCATCTGAAAAACGATAAAAAAATTTAAGTTCGCATTTAAAAAAAGAAAGTTGATGATGTTCCCTTGAAGACGAAACGTCGGATTTCAAACTGGATATCATCATTGGATAGAGCGGAAAAAGTGGCAATGCAAAAGTGCAATTAGATTTGAAATCCGTTTTTAAATAAGCCCAGGAAAAAAAATAATACGATTTTTCAAAATTTCGGTTTTTTCCGGATATCTCCGTAAATATTCGGAATTTTAAAACTTTCTAAACGGCATATTGTTAGGCACCTAAATGTGCAATTTTGCCTTAATTTGACCGACACTGTATCACTTACGATTTTCGAGTTACCCATACATAGACACGAATTCGAGCCACCCTGTACATGAAAATGATATTTAGAGATGTTCTTTTTAACATACATGAGACACTCAAAAATAAAAAGGAAGGTTAAAGTAAGAATTCTATTTTCCTTGAGTAGTGGTTTACAATGAGCTCGGTTGTTCACACCAGATATAACTAAAGTCGAAAAACAGTCAACTGGTTACCACAATGACCCCACACTAATACTCCATATTGTAAGTGAGTTTGAAAAAAGGCAAAGTAAGCCATACCACAGCATCTCCTTTGAAACAATTTTTCTCAATTGGCGGAGTAGATAAATGTTTTGAGAGAGTTCACTGGAGAGGTGTTCCATATGTGATACCCAAGTCAGCTTGTAATCAACATGATTGAAACAGTTTAACTGGACCGGTAGGCACAGTTTCTTTTCTGAGTGAAACTATAAGTTTTGGGTTTTGTCTTCGTTAAGTTTGAGTTTACTAGAGGAAAACCACTGTTCTGCAGCATTTAGTGCACTTGTTCGAGCAATATATAATGAACTTAGATGTGTGAGCAATATTCTAAGTCCGGTCTTATTTGCGCTTTGTAAAGCAAGCGCAACTGCTCAGGTGTATAAATTTTTTGTTGCGAAATAGCGTACCAAGCTTCTCGGAGGCTGATTTTGCGACGTTAGCACCGTGGTCATGCCAGGACATGTTGCTGTTGACCGAGACCCCAAGTAGTCCGATTGAATGAAGATGAAGGGATGGTCGACCCTGCCATAATGATATCATTGCCCGCCGTATGGTAAACGTGGCTGCTTGAATAATTTTTCAATGTGCATTTGCATTTATTCATCGGAATAAAAGGGACACTATTCCTTTGTATGTATATATTCGTCAAATATTTCACTTCATACATGCCCCTCCGCTCGCTCCGGGGGCGTAACCAAACAAACCTAACCCAAACTAACCCAAGACATGCCCAAGTGAGGAAAAACAAACTAAAAAATATTTGCATTTTCGACTGACAAATTTCAATTTTTTTTTATTTCCGGCATGCCTTGGGTTAGTTTTGTTTGGTTGCGCCCCCGATGCGAGCGGAGGGTCATGCGTGAAGTGTGATATTAAATATACTTAAATAGTAAACAAACAATGTTATTCCCCATAAGAAAATGTGCAACTTTTGAAACATTGTCACAGCTTAATATAACAATCAGCTGGAAGTCTCTCGGCCGGCACCATTGAAATATTAGCCCGGAATAGAAAAAGATGCAACATAGGCGAAACTCGCGCTGTCGCTCTCGCACCGGGGAGAGAATCCAGCGCCGTATTAAGGATATTTTATTTTTGAATTACAGTACCGTATTTTCAGGTTATTGGCTAAACTCGGGTGCTAGGTGCTATGCCGATTATTAGTGATTATCGTATTCATGAAGGAAAAATAAATTAATAAACATATTGGAACAATGCAAATACGCTATTTATTTAAGAAGAGTTATACATGGTGTAATTTCACAAGTCGAAAAATAAAACAAACATTAAATATGGTCAAACCACAAATAAACATTAGGTAATTAAATTAAAATAAATACTAAAATACATACATTTGAAAGGAATCAGTAAAAAATGCAATGATTACATGGGTATTTTGAATATTTTACAATTTTATTATTTATTTCTTAATAATAGATACACTATTTTGAGGGCGAAGCGAAAATAAATTGACATCAAAACCGTTTGTGACTAAAAGTACCTACACTATAATAATTGTATTGATTCCTCCATATGATTAATTTATTTTTTTTATATTTTTAAAATTATAGTTAATATTTTTATCAGAGTATAGTACATGCGAACTCTTAAATATAATTTTTACTCCGACTGCCTTGATCATAGGCAAAAACGCACTAACAACTGCTCTTGAAAACTGGACATTACAAACATCGTGTGAAAAATATACTTTGCGTACGCTTATGCGGGTATTTAGATGAAAGAGCTTCGTCTCCGTTTTAGAGCTTCGCCTCCGTTTTAGAGCTTCGCCTTCAGAGGCCCATTCCCAGATGTGAAAAAAAGTGGGCTCAATTTTAGGGCTTCACCCCCCCAGAAGCCCCTTTGTGCAAAACTGTAGAAAATTGAACTCTCATACCAGGGGCCCCCTTTTTAGGCTTGGGACCAATTTTAGGGCTTCGCCTCAGGGGGCCCCATTTTTTGATCTGTAAAAAATGGGACTCCCGTACCAGAGGCCACATTCTAGGGTTTTGCCCCCCCCTGGGGCCCCATTTTAGGGCTTCGCCCCAGGGGGAGTACCTCTTGTCCAAATGTGTCAAATATGAGATACCCACGCCGGGGGGCCCCATTCAAAAGCGTCGCCCCCCGAAGGCCTTATTTTAAAATGGGCCCTCTACCAGGGGCCCCATTTCAGGGCTTTGGGCCCTAAGGAGTCCCAATTTAGGGCTTCACCCCCGGATGCTCCCTTTTCCGAATATGTCAAAAATGGGTCCCCCGGGAGAAGGCAAAGCCATAAGAGGAGACGGCCGATGAATGGCGCCTTTTTCCAAAGATATGAAAAGAATAACTCCAAAATTTAAGGGCGAAACCCTAAAAGGACGCCACGGGTAGGGCGTTGTCCCAGCCCTGGCATGTCAATAGCTACTCATTAACTAGTTACACAAATTGTTGTAGAAGTGTTTGTATGGTCTTTGTAAATTAGGTATATATATCTGATAAATATTATATAATATTAATATTATTTGCATTTGTAGAAGAAAGTACAGTATGTAACGCGTGTGAAAAATCACTTTTCACACGAGTGTGAAGTTTGATGGCACGAGCCGTAGGCGAGTGACATAAATTACACTTCAACACTTGTTGCGCAATATACCATTACTGCAAATATTTGGAGAAAATTCTCACTTTTTCCGTCGAGTGTGCTATGAATGGTCATGGAAACCGAAGATAAATAAATGACAGTCGTGCGTTTGTTACAGTTTGTTGCTGGCATTCCTGTTCTAAATATGCCCGAAGCCCGAATACAATATGTCAAAACTGACAGTCATTTGCAAATTTCAGAATAAGTATAGAGAAATATGTGCATTTAATTTATAAAAATGGGGCTGCTGTAGAAATAGTTCTCTAAATTGCCGTTTTCGAAAGATTACAGTAACATTCTTTGTCAGGCGGTAATCCGTTACTTTGCGCTTTAAACATACAATTAACTATTACCAGTATATAATTACGAAGTAAGTTGATGACATAAAGAATGATGGCATGATATGACAAAACATTCATTGCTTTGCACAGACATGCCCATAATATACAATAAGAATAGTCAAGTTGAAATGTCGACCCAACAAAATATCACAGCTTTGTACTAAGCCGCGAAAATATTATATATATCGTAGTTATAATTAGATACTTACCTCTTTTTATCAGTAGGAAACCGAAAGAAGCTCCTATCACAATTATATTTTTTATTAATACATCCTTTAGCGGCACAAACTTGTCCCATCTTTGAGAAACTCATGATATCGCTGGTTATAAAAACACGAAATCGGTATCAACACTTTTAACTACGCCTATGTTCAATTAATTCAAAATCTAAGGAACAAATAGCCGCTACCGACGCTAGTGCCGTGATCTTCCCCATAATGGCGCCATGCGCAAGGATCGGCGCAAACCGTTCTCACGAGCGGAGTGTCCTAGCTGATTGTACTAAGCTGTGACATTGTGCCCGGCCCCCAGTGTCGGTTACTAAAATTTCATTATTTTCACGTTACAATTTCGATATTTTCACGTTACACCTGGGAAAGTCGTAGTGGAAGTTTGCACTTCTAGGGCAATTAAGGCTCAAAACGCGGATATTTTTTCGGCTCAAATGTGGCGATTCTTCCGATTTTTTTGGCTTAAGCTACTCTATAGCGAAAAAAAAAAAAGAAAATTTGCAAAATCGACACAACCTATATATCGTCAGACCCTTAATTTGATGATATCTTTGAAAATTTTTAACCTTTCTCATATTTTTCTTGCATTTGTTGATTATTATACGCGGTTAACTAATTTTTATATATTTCGGAAAACTCTCTTAACTGAACTCTCTAAATTAAAATTTTTATTACAAAACAATTCCGAACGTTCTATAAAGAGCGTTTTGGAACATACTTGCTTCAATATTGCCTAATATTTAATACAAAAATTGAACGCTAGACAATTTATATGAATTAGCTACGATAAACCGTTTTTTTCCAAATTAAGCGACGTCATCAATGACGTAAATACAAAACCTTCGGGAAACGAACTCTACTTATTACTACAACATATTTATATAATACATACAACAAATAATATCATAGAATACTATCCTGATTATAAAAATGAGGTATTATTATATGACATATTTTGTACTATAAGACTGTAATATAAAAAAAACTGTAATAAATTTTAACCAATCAATATTATCAATAATAATATGGTAAGAATAACCTCGTGCGCCTATGGGAAGGCAAGATTTTTTACGTGCTAGGCCTCTACCCCCTTCAGTCGTCGTTAAGGTTCACTCGCTTGGCGCACTATAAAGGTGCGTACAGACCTGACGCGACGCGCGCGAGACACGCACGCGACATTCCAAATTCCTAAGTGTGGACGGGGCGCGCGCGCGGCGCTAGCGCCGCATGTCCGAGGCGCGTCGCTACCCGTCTGCTGTCGGTTTTTCGACGGCAGATCAAAGAAATAGCGAGACACAGTGTGGACGGGTAGTAGTAGGAGCGTAGCAATCGCTCGAGAATCAGTAAAGAAGTGCAATAGAACTTAGTCGCGTGGCGCGCGCGTCTGTCTACATGGCTCACAGCAGGCGCGCGAGAAAACCGTGCGCGTCACGTTCGCGTAGCAGGTGCGTTGTCGGCGCGTCGCGTGCGTGTCGCGCGCGCGTCTCGTCAGGTCTGTACGCACCTTAAGCGGTGTTTCTTTAGACGTAATTCGGAAAACAGCGGGATGCACAAGCTCTTCAAGTACCTTTGCAAAATTTTATAACCGCTCCATAATAGACCAAAACCAATTTGCTAAATCCATTTTAGGGTAATAAAAGGGCCATGACTTATTTAGGTTTTAAGCCTTATTTTTAGTTTGTTCCTCTACTTGCCAGTGAAATATTTTCGACAATTTTTTGTTAATATTTTATTATATTATATCCTAACATTTTTGACTATTTTAATAAGAACATTTACCCTTAAGTAATTAAAAATAATAATATTATATAAAAATCAGTAGAAAATTCCCTTGCATATTTTTTCTTTAAACATCTACGTGTATAAAGTGATATCGAGGACTGGAGTACGTACTAAAATTAAACGATCAAACGAACTTACCTGTGAAGTTTGATCGTAATTTTGGTAGTCCTCCAGTCCGAAGATATCACTTTCCCACCCGCGTCTCACGCTCTCCCTCCCTTAATGTAAGAGAATACCTACTTTAAATAATGAGGGCCTTTCCTGGAGAGTTACGGGATGCGGGTGGAAGGGTGGTACAGAAAGGGAACGGGGGGAATGTTTTTCTTTAAACATAGTGAACAAAACGAGCCCAAGGAGAGATTACGTGTATAAAGTGATATCTTCGGACTAGAGGACTACCAAAATTACGATCGAACTTCACAGGTAAGTTCGTTTGATCGTTTAATAATAATATGTATGACCGTTTCTCATCCAACGATGTGACTAAGAAACTGTTGAACTTATAATATTTACTGAGTTAATAAATATTAATTATTCCTAGTATCTCTTGAATACAGTAGCAGGAAATACCTTAATAGAGTGGTATGTAATCGAAGCAGGGCCGGATTACCCTCTAGGCTATAGCCTAGGGGCGCCCAGGCAGTGGGGATGCCGCGGGCTCGGGACGGTCCGGCGCGACGCCCGATACCCTAAAATATCCCAATGTCCAGATTTCTCGCCTTATTAAGGTGACAATATTTTAATTTTACTATACATATAACTTTTGCTATGTCGCTGTGGTAGGGAACAGACATTTTTGTCGGCGTAACGCTCAGAGTTCCGAACGCCAAAAAACGTTAGCGCTTCTAGTTTAAAAACAAAAATCGGTATATCCTTTCAAATCAATCAGATCACCGCAAAGAAAAGCCAACAGTGACATTGAGAGCAGCCGCTGCACGCGTCCACTTTACTTTATATAAAAATAAATTATTTTCCAACAAAAAACGCCGCAAGCTGCTAGCCCCTAGCCAACCCTAGCAAAAAAGAGCTAGGCAGTCGGGACTTTAGGAATAATTTTACTCTGTTGCCAAATTTATACAAATAGAGTGAAAAACCACATGAGAGGCACTTTAATTTAAGTCAACAAAAAGTGACATACCTATCCATTTTAGCAATTGAATCGGAACTGGTTGGACATTAGACTTTTGTCACATAATTAATGAATTTGCTTCAATCAAATGTCGGAAAATGAAGTAGTAATTTTTTTTCAGTAAATTTGTTTTAATTTTTATTAACAGACGATTTTTATTAGTGCAGTAAAAGTAAACTATCAAAAACATAAACATGAAGGGGGGCGCCGAGGACCGACTAGCCTAGGGCGCCTTGGACCCTTAATCCGAACCTGAATCGGAGGTATTTCGAACATAGTTTGCAGCTTGTTGAAACATAAGACAATCTGATGCAACTATTTGTCAGTAATGTAACATGATGAGTTAAAAGGAATGTGTTACATAAAGATAACATTGTGAGGTCAATAGGTACTATCTGACCTTTCGTATACATTTTTTATTCTAAAAATAGCATTTCAATCGAATTCTCAATATCATCTTAAATAAACGTTGGAGAACAATTTAAAAAAATATTTAATTCAAACTACTTTAAAACAAAAGATTTTATTTGCGTTTGTTTATAATCTAAAGTATAATACACGGCATGTATCTTCAAATGACCACTCAATTTCAGCAAAATTTGGCGTATTAAAGAGTATGCATATTATTATAAAAAATTCCATAAATCCTAAAATGATTTTTTGAATATTTATTCCTCTTAGATGTTACTCGTTCGTTCGCCTGCTATAAATAAGCTAGTTTCCTCTTACCGCATAAATAAGATCAGCTTAATTAGCTGCCTTTGCGTCGACCGTAATTAAATAAAATCAAAACTGACAGTCTAATCGTTGTTTCTATGTGTTGGGTAGCTGGGTAGTTGCCTCATTCTACCCCTGAAGATTGGCTCATTATAAGCAGGAACCTCTTATCAGCTAGACAAATGAAATTCATAAGTGCATTTTTAACTACCGTTAACTTTACAATTTTCTCTATTCGCTACAAAGATATCCAAGAAGTATGTTATACGGTTAAAGTGAAGTTATCCATAAAAGCCCAACCATAAAATGACGCGAAAACGCAAAACCTACTATTTAATTCAAGGCCGGAAATTTGTATTATGTACCGAAAATTAATATGATTTGAATAGATTTCAGAGTGTGATATTTCCTAGGAGCAGAGAAATGTTTTTGTGAGTGCCAGCGATGGAAAATGAAGATCCATACCGCCAGGGGTGATCGAAATTAATGGAAAATGTGAATATGTTGTAATTTGTCATGAAACGCATCAAAATTCAAAGAGGTCTGGGTACTAGCCAAGATGAAGTGCACTGATGAAATTTAGTAGGGTGATTAGGTATAGTATGGGGAATCCTTCAGTGGTAATATAGTTGATTGCCACCCCCATCAGAAAAGTCAGAAAAAATTAAGGAATGTCTATATCTCGCATAATTCCCAGGACGTATTTTATTTCAGAGCGGTGTGGACTTGATGTGCGTTGATGAAATTTTGCAGGGTGATTACGTATACTATAAGGGATCATTCAGTGGTAATATAGTTGATTGCCACCCTATCAGAAAAGTCAGAAAAAATTGAAGAATGTCTATATCTCGCATAATTCCCAAAACGTATTTTATTTTAGAGTGGTGTGAACACTAGCCAACTTGATGTGCGATGATGAAATTTTGCAGGCTGATTAAGAACATATAAGAAAGAAGCAAAATCTTGAAAATCAAAATATTTCGGACGTTGTACAGTGTGACCCTAATTGGTTGAACCTCTATAACCCCCCCTTGGGTATGGCCCTAGTCCAAACGTATTTCTTTATCTACTAAATCCGTTTTGGTACTTTAGAAGATAGTTTAGCGTTGTTAAATTTACAATTTTTAAGAAAACATATTTTTTTCTAAATTATCTTACTAAATACTACCTTTTATTTGGCATGTGATACATCGTGAAAAGATGTTTCTGAGAGCTACAAAATTAAGCAAAAATCCAAAATAGCGGCCATAAGAAAAACAAAAGTTAGTGTTACTATAAGGTGACCACGTATTCTGATTTAACCAGAACTATAACTGTATTTGAGAACTATGTTCTGGTTTTAAAATGCAGTAAACATTCTGCTTTTTAAAGGCTGTTCTGTTTTTTTTTTCTGGTTAAACCAACAACGCAGATCATATAAAACATTATATTAATTTTGCAATTTTAACGACTTTTAGGTAAAAATTGGGCGTGGCACCCTAAAAATTTTTAGCCTTTGGCGACTTAGCCCCCGGCGGCCCCTACGGCATGCATCTCTAACCTCCCTACCCCCCATTAATTCTGAGTTAAATCCGCCCTTAGTTCTGGTTTTTATTTCAGAACAGTTGGTCACCTTATGTTTCTATCTCAAAAACAAAAGACAATCCGCAGTGTTGGTAATGAGTATTTGAAACAAGTAAGTGCATTAAAAACGCAAGAGTTTGACAGGTGTCAAATTAACGGTTTACGCAATATTAACGAAAAGCCAATACACCGATTTTCAATTTTTCTACAATATTTTAAATACGAAATGCTTCTGACTTATCTGATGGGGTGGCAATCAACTATATTACAACTGAATGATTCCCTATAGTATGCCTAATCACCCTGCAAAATTTCATCAACGCACATCAACTTGTCTAGTGTCCATACCACTCTGAAATAAAATACGTCCTGGAAATTATTCGAGATATAGACATTCTTTAATTTTTTCTGACTTCTCTGATGGGTGGCAATCAACTATATTACCACTGAAGAATTCCCCATGGTATACCTAATCACCCTGCAAAATTTCATCAACGCATATCAACTTGGCTAGTGTCCACGCCACTCTGAAATAAAATACGTCTTGAGAATTTCGCGAAATATAGACATTCTTTAATTTTTTCTGACTTTTCTGATGGGGTGGCAA
>MU183181.1:198230-223485 GCA_016904865.1 Pissodes strobi
AAAATACGTCTTGGGAATTTTGCGAGATATAGACATTCTTTAATTTTATCTGACTTTTCTGATGGGGGTGGCAACCAACTCTATTACCACTGAATGATTCCCCATAGTATACCTAATCACCCTACAAAATTTCATCAGCGCACATCAACTTGTCTAGTGTCCACACTACTCTGAAATAAAATACGTCCTGGGGATTATGCGAGATATAGACATTCTTTAATTTTTTTCTGACTTTTCTGATGGGGTGGCAATCAACTATATTACCACTTAATGATTCCACATAGTATACCTAATCACCCTGCAAAATTTCATCAACGCACATCAACTTGGTTAGTGTCCACACCACTCTGAAATAAAATACGTTTTGGGAATTATGCGAGATATAGACATTTTTTAATTTTTTCTGACTCTTCTGATGGGGTGGCAATCAACTATATTACCACCGAAGGATTACCCATAATATACCTAATCACCCTACAAAATTTCATCATCGCACATCAACTTGTCTAGTGTCCACACCACTCTGAAATAAAATACGTCCTGGGAATTATGCGAGATATAGACATTCTTTCATTTTTTCTGACTTTTCTGATGGAGTGGCAATCAACTATATTACCACTGAATGATTCCTTATAATATACGTAATCACCCTGCAAAATTTCATCAACGCACATCAAGTTGGCTAGTGATTGATATTTTTTAATTTTTCCTGACTTTTCTGATGGGGTGACAATCAACTATATTACCACTGAAGGATTCCCCATAGTATACCTAATCACCCTACTAAATTTTATCAGTGCACTTCATCGTGGTTAGTACCCAGACCTCTTTGAATTTTGATGCGTTTCAGCGTTTCATGACAAATTACAACATATTCACATTTTCCATTAATTTCGATCACCCCTGGCGGTATGGATCTTCATTTTCCATCGCTGGCACTCACAAAATCATTTCTCTGCTCCTAGAAAATATCACACTCTGAAATCTATTAAAATCATATTAACTTTCGGTACATAATACAAATTTCCGGCCTTGAATTAAATAGTAGGTTTTGCGTTTTCGCGTCATTTTATAGCTGGGCTTTTATGGATAACTTCACTTTAACTGTTATACGGGGGTCATTCCACTCTTAATATTTATGGCACCCGAAAAATATATTCAAATCGGAAAAAGGGGTTTGGAAAATCTGTACGAAGAATAAATGACGATTTATCCCTAATTCTTTAACAGATACTCCAAGTTGCAGACTGAAATGCTATAAGCAAGTTGTTTGCATATAGGACATTTAAAAATGTTTAATAAAATTTAATGCATGACTGTATAATATGTATCTGAATGTGGAAAAATATATACAAGATGAGAAATGAATCCTTTGCAATTTTGTAAAAGCTTGTTAAGATAGAAAATACGAAATTTCAAATTTGCTTTTTTTCATACAATTTCTGACAATCCGCTTTTGGAATTATCTCAGACGTAAGATAATAGGGAACTTGCACAAACAAATAAAAACCGAAATAAATGCTAGAAACCATAAGTGGACATCCTATAAAAAAGTTTAGTAAAAAAAGAATCTATTAATTAAATTCATTGTGGTCAAAATCTTGAAATAAAAATGTCAAGAAATTCGAATTATTCCAGGCGCTCGGAAACGCGCGTTCACTGGTCGTGACGTAGAAGAGCATAATCAGTTTGTCGGCGCGCCGCACAGTGCTTTGAGTGAATGGGATAAATTGACAAAAATCATTAACTAAATAATAACCGTTGGGTAGCTAATACACTAAGCTATATCTGACACACAAGAAATCTGAGTTTAGGTGTTTATAAAAAATGTATGCTGGCTTGTACGCTATGAAACTTTTCATATTTCTGGATTCAGTATAAGACAAAACGGCAAAAAAAGTCGTAGTTAGGTTTTTCATCGAACAATTTTATTTTTATAATAAATTAACATTATATACAAATAATAATAATAATACTACTACTAATAATAATAATAATAAATACATATAGGTAAAAATAATTCAATAAATTTTGACATAGATTTAAAATTAAACTACTAACTTTAATTAATATAGAACTTCAGAAAGAAGGTACCCAAAAAAAATAAAGATCTTAAAATGGTTAAATAATATAAAAACATTCTTAAAAAAAGGAAAGGAAGTTCAAAATTGTAAAATTGCTACTCATTATATAAATAAATGAAAATTTATACTTAAAAAAATTAATCATTAGATCCCTAAGCAAAAAAAAACATAACTTTTATTGTTGAAAATGGCTTAGAAAAAATTATTCGCGTTCCGAAAGGTCAGAACTGTCTGAACTTTGCAAGTCAAGTTCGCCAATGAAGGCAAAATATCCGAATACTGTTGCAAACAAAAAAGTCTATTTTCAAATATTCTGTGATATCATTTATGTTATCCTGTCGTGATTTGAAAGTTGTAGTCTTTCTGAAAGATGATATAAATGGATCTGAGGTAAGTAGTAGATTATTCATAATGTCCTTATTTGAGCTTTTGCTAGAAGTTTTTCTTATGTGGTTCAAACGCACTTTTCGGACCTCTTTATGCCTTGCATCCTCGGCTAGTTGCCCTATGGGCAAATCAAAAAGTTGGATAATCTCAATTCCAGGAACTAGAATCTTATGGATACTGCAAGGCATATAGTACCAAGGATATAATTCAGTGTAAAGATTTCTCGATTCCCTCAAAATCCGTTGAAACTGCACCAACTTGATTTTTTGTCCTATAGACACAACTCTTAAAATTTTTGAATATTTTAAAATAAGTTCTTTGTTAATGCCGGTTATCGAGGAACTTAACTCTGGGTTTTGAAAAAACCTTCTAGCCATATTCCCATAATTCGTGGATCCATAGCCTGGTTTTGGTTTGTCAATAATTAATCCCATTTGAACTTGAAAACCCTTCTGAAGTTTTCGTTTTTGGTTTTCAACAAGTTTTTTCTTTCCAGGGTCCTTAACTTGCCAACACTTTATTGGCAATATATGACAAACATTCAAACCAACGGATCCATGAATGAAGGGAAGATAGGCCAAAGTTAAGATTTTAAATTTTTGTCACCCTTTCGAAAACTTTATCCGTGTTCATCTCCTTGGAAGACGAACCGCAAATAAAGCACGTTTGCGTTGAGTTTGTTCCTGATAAAGTATTGATACAGCTAACATCTAACATTGTAAAATGAACAATATATTGCAGAGAAATCCACAAATTTAATTCAAAAATTTGTTATGATACACTTGGAACTCAATGCTCAGCAATCTAAACAAACACGAGATAGATGTTCTAGACCATAAATTTGTTACATAACCGACATGAATATCCGTTGGCCCGTTTTTCTTCCTATCACAATAACATCGTTCTCTCATGTTCATTGGCTGTGGATCAGTAAACTTAACTGAACATAGGGAAGTTAATCAAACAAAATTCAAACGTGAGGGAAACGGAAAATCAATAAGTAAATTCACAACTTTTCAAAATGTGATGGGTTACTGGCCGCAAACTGTCACTCCGCACATGCACCTAATTTCCAAACTAATAATACAAAGCAAGCCACACCCTATACTGACGTCTAGCACGTCGTTTATTTGGAATGGGTGTTTACATTGGTATAGTAATTGGGTTAGTTACTTACACTAGTAATTTGCAAGACAGGAACTAACCCAATGTGAACAGATCAGATAAGTACTTAAACGGTGTTTTATCCACAATACCGAAACATAATTATTGCACTCGACGCGCGTTTGTATCATCAGGAGATGAGTTTTAGTCATCTCCTGATGATGCTAACATGGTTAGCGAAACGCGCGTCGAGTGCAATAATTTTGTTTCGGTATTGTGGATAAAACTCCGTTTTGTGCATTTTGCCGATGGTTCCAAACCACAACATAGGTAAGTACTTGTACAAGCACTTGTACAAGAAGCGAGGATAGGAAAGTAAATAGCTAGCCCACTTATTTACTAGCCTTCCCATGCCACCGCAATTCGATCTGGCTAGACGATAAGTTTATCAACTAGCCCTGTCTAGACGCGGCTGGACAAGTTTAGTAGAGTATGAAGAGCAAATCAGTGATGTTCTGGCTAGATTTTGATTGTTTTAAATAATTTTTTGGATAGTGTCATTAAAAGTGAATAATGAATTAGTCCGAAAGGGAAACCGTTAAATTTGTGGAACTTTGTCATGAACATGAGGGTCTTTGGGATGTAAAGAAACCAATTTACAGGAATAGTCAGATGAGGATGGCGGCTTTAGTAAAATCTAGTTCGGCATCTCCTGGCTACCACCCACCGTTGGCATCTCGTGGCTATCAACCGCCGTTGGCATCTCCTGGCTATCAACGAACGTTGTCATCTCCAGGCTACTAACCGCCATTTGGCATCTCTTGGCTAGCAACCACCGTTGGCAACTCCTGGTTGTACCCTACCGGAGTTACCTCCTTGGCATCGGTAACCTATGCCATCTCCTGCACAGCAACCATTGTTATATCCTGTCGACCAAGTGCCGTCATCATCTCGTGAGCTGCAGCTACACATACCACCTCATGAGCAGTAGCAGCCGTCTACCACAACACGTAATAATGTTGAGCATAATGACGATAATATATTTATGTCATTGTATTTAACGTAGAACGGAAGTTTTCACGACTCTGGTCAATTAATGAACTAATGTATCGGGATACTGACCCTGTCAAGTTGAAACACTGTTTAACATTTTGTTAACGGTTGCACATGCACAGCTTCTTAACCCTCCACCGGGCGCAATACGGAAAATCCTTACTTAGGGCGCAACGCATCTATTAGATTAATATACAGCTTCTTTTAATAAACATCAATTTTATTGACAAAGTTAACTGCAAAAAAAATAAAACCCTTCTAATGAATAAAAAAACTGGAACAGATAAATTTAACACAAAACTTTCTATTCTGAGTCTACATCAGCATCGTATTGTTCGAATTTAGATTTATAGCATGTTTCACAGATAGTTGTTGCATGTTCTAAGCAGAGACACTGAGAGCACGACTTGCAGTAGTATTTTGAATATCGTTGTTGCTTTATAAGCTCATATAATATGAAAAAATAAACTACAGTTTGATATGTAGCTGTTCCTGGAAACCTATAACAATAGGTATACCAATGCTTATATAATTACTTTGCAAAAAGTTCCATGGCTGGGCGCAATCAATCTAATAGATTTATTCCATCACTCTAAACAAACGACTGGACTGCACGCAACTAAAGTTAAAGACTATGGACTCCGCAATGCATCATAATGTACCTTTAATGTGAATGTTTAAATGTCGTATTTGTGCACATTGGTACAATACACGCCTTACGAGCTTTCTTTTTCTCCATTTTAGTTCAAATCACAAAATACAAACCAAAAACACTGTCACAGACAAAACAAAAAATATTACAACCCACTAAACCTAAAAACTTAAAGCATAACCTGTCTCTCTCTGCGAGTCGCAATAGAAGTGGCAGGTGGCCGATTCGCCGCGCCGATCGTTATGCTCTATGACGTCAAATCGTGTTTAAATTGGCGCGGATTTAACGGCAGCTTTAAAAATGTATAGAAACAAAACGAGTGATATTTAACACTTCAGATTTGGCACACCTTCTTTTTTAATGTAATAGAACAGATTATTGAAATAAAAAAAAATGTGCAAGTTCCCTATTGCAGAATTGAAACAGGCCGACCCTGAATATGCAAATTAGCAAAGAAAAGTTCTAAAATAATAAAATTCGCCGACAAAACTTGAAAACAGAGTTGTGTTGTGTATTGTTTCTCATACACTTCAAACACAAACCTCGCTTCAATCTTTTATCATATCTATCTATCTATCGATAGATATTATCATCTCATTATCATCTTCACCATTAATCAAACACAAAGCACTATATATTAAAAACATTATTGCAACACAACCAAAAGACATAAAAAAAATTGTTAATACCTTATTATGTCACCATCATGCGGGAGACCGTGACAAGTCGGTGAGCAACTAAACAATTGATGAGTTTAATTTAGTTGTAAAAAGCTTATCCAGTCAAATGCTTGACAATATGTTTATACACACTTATCACTCCTACTGTTATAAAAAGTGTTTTAATTTCTCTCAATTAAAACAAATTTGAGGAAAGATCACACCGGCAAACCACAAGATACCATCTTCAATTTAGAATGGATCCCCCAAATTACCGGATTCACCGCTGGATTAATCACACATCAGTACTGTTGTATCAGTTTAGTTGAGATCATGCAACAGTTCCACTCTGACAACCAACTTAAGTTAAATCCCAGCAGGGCAGGTTCAAGATTATTTAACAAATTTGAATCCAGTATGTTTGTTGTAATGGCATGTCAATACCGGTAATTATTGGAAGTATTAAATTCTCTGAACTAGGAATGTCATGTACTGGGCCTGCAGGTGAGATTAAGTAGTCTTTGTGGCCTCGTTTGTCGGCTGTGAATCATAATTTTTCTCGATATTATTTAAGTTTTTATTTTGACCACATTCAGTCCATACTGTTTTTTTTTTGGGATGCTTCACTTGAGCAAGAGAAGTATTGATGATGATATAATTTATTTCGATTATTTATATAGGACAACTGCAACTGTATAAGCATGTCTAGATACTATATTATACTATACTATCTACTACTACTGGTTGTTACGCCTGACGTTGTTCTTTCAACGTCGTGGCCAACCTGTATGACACCCGTAGGGGGCTGTTCGTATAGCCTACTTAAAAAAACGAAACTAAGGGTAGCAGTACTGCTGGACGCTTGATCGTTACATGGGAGTATACCCTTCAACGTCGCTTATTTCTTTAGTTGGCCGGAGCTGGAGTTTCGTAGTACTTTATTAGGTGTGTAATATATTGTCGGGCTGTTTATGTAAGGAAAAGTTACATAAAAAAAACCTTACTTGAATTGCCCTCAGGGAGCAGGAGCAGGATTTTATAATCCTAAAAAACAGCACACTATATACAACATATACATTATATACAAGAACTATGTACAAAATGTTAATGACTTGTATTATATTATACAAGTCAACTCCATATGCTATCATAACATCAAGGTACATGGTTTGAATCCCGCGGATCAGACGACGGAATTACGGATGCTTCGGTGGTTATAAGTCAGGTGATACAGCAAGTGCTGGTTGCTGCTGCATATTTATAAGAGAAGTGGAACCTCTAGCAAGCCCTGCCCCCATGTTCTAACATGGTCGGCTGGCCAATCAGGTAGCAGGGGTGCTCATTGCCCGCGAAGACAATGAGCTTCTGCTCTCCTGATGCTTACTGATTTTCAGAGTAATGTAAAATTGCGCTAAAAGGCTGTAAAAGTTATGAGAAGGAAGGGTGAAATTTAAGTGTTAATGTTGGGATTTAGGGAATACTGAGTATTACTGAGCCAAGGCGGTCTTAGTTGCCTGTAATATAAGGAAATCTCCTTATATATTGGGCCGTGGGCGGTGTGTTGTTCGGGGTCGTACCTCATGTCGGCAATATGGGCCGTCAGCAGCGATTCCTTAATCTGATGCGAGAAGAATCTGCATGCGAGGTCGGTGATGTGATTCTCAATGTAGTCAACTCTAGCCCACGCATGCAGATCCGTAGTTCTAACGCGATCACGCAGGGTAAGGGAGAACGCCGCTCTCAGGTATCTATTTTGCATAACTTGTAGTTTTCGCAAATGAGCCCTGGCCACCGAACACCACACCGGGGCACCAGACAGGAGCGCAGGCCTTATTACTGTCTGATATAACGTCAACTTGTTTGTAGGGCGTAGGTAGGACTTGCCTGCCACTAGCAACTTCAGACCCCTTTTAATCCCTTCAATTTTATTTATAATTGCGGAGACATGCTTACTGAAATTGAGTTTATTGTCTAGGGTTAGTCCCAGGTATTTTACCTGGGTCTTAGGTATGACTGGCGTACTCCCTATTGTAAAAGGAGTAACATCAACGTCCCTCCTCTTACGAGTGATCACGACGAGTTCAGTTTTGCTCGTATTGAGGGTGACCTTCCACCTCTCATAATAAGGCACAAGCACGTTCATGTGATTACCTAGTCTTGACTTTGCCACCTCGGCTATGGGATCTCGGGAATAAATCGCCGTGTCGTCGGCAAGGAGGGCATTGCGGGTTTCAGGATGTGACGGAAAATCTGCTATAAAAAGATTGAAAAGCAGCGGCGATAGAACCGTGCCCTGTGGCAACCCTGCGCGCAGTCTCCTGCTCGCAGAAGTATGCGTTCCTACTCTGGTCACGAAAGTGCGTCCGGCAAGGCATGATTCAATGAGAGGGATTATATGCAGCGGTAAGCTACATTTCGCTAACAGTTTGTAAAGCAACCCCTCAATGTCCAGGAACAGTATTGCAGTTGATTGCCTGTTATTGAATCCCTCATAGACATCAGAAGCGATCTTCGCGGCAAGCATGACGGTACCATGCCGGCCTCGAAAACCGAACTGTTCCGGGGGGATGATATTTAGCCGCTCGACTGCCCTGTTGGCCCTCGGCAAGATTAGCTTTTCAGCCACCTTCCCGAGGGTATTCAACAGGGATATCGGCCGGTAGGAAGATGTTAATGATGGGTCTTTACCCGGTTTTAGGAAGTGAATTACACACGCTGCTTTCCAGGATTTAGGGAAATGTTGCAGCCTGATTACCGCATTAATTATATGCATTAGATGGATTAGTGCCTTTTTAGGTACATTTTTAAGGACTACGTTCAGAATGTTGTCCGGGCCAGGAGCTTTATTTCTCGGTAGACGGCAGAGAGCTTTGCGAAGTTCCGCCGGCGTGACTCTCAATTTATCAAGTACTGACGGAAGGATAGGATAGATATGTTGGCGAAAAGTGCTTACAGTGAGGCTGTATTGCACTTGCTCAGGGAGAATGTCAGGCGACTCGCTGCAGACGCCCTCCAAGTAGTCCGCGAAGGCCTCTGCTTTTCCCGATCATTCACTATGTCAGCACCACGGTGTCTGATCACGGGTACTTGCGTATTACCTCCACGGATTTTGCTGGCCAACTTCCACAGCGAGCCGTCTTCCCTGTTTATTCATGTAATCAAGCCATGCTTGGTTACGATGTTCCCGTATTTCTATCCTAATTGCCTCCGTCCGTCAGCGCATTGATACGAGCGGATCCCATTTGTGTCCGGTTGCTCTGCCATCGACGTCGAAAGCGGTTTCTGAGTGAAATAAGTTCAAGGATAGGTTCGGGAAGTGATTCTGTCCTAGGGCGGATGGCACATAGCATCACGGATGCGCTGGATGTTTGTAGTAAGCTTTTCTACTTCATTCTCGAGCTCCTGTATTGTTTCTATTTGTTCGGGGACGACAGTTACTTCATTCAACCTCTCTCGAAACACCCTCCAGTCAAGATTTCTGTAGGAAACGACGGTGTCACTCGTCGTGGGGACCCTATGGTACAGGCTAATTTTGATCGGAAGGTGGTCCGAGTTTAAGGTGTAAATTTCTGGTAACTGGGTGGTTCTTATCACTCCCCTAGTAATAGCAACATCAATGAACGAGTCGCTTCGAAGATATGTAGAATTTGGAGTTCTATGAAAGGACATTTCCAGATTATTTTCGATTATCCCCTTGAATAATCTACCCCTGCTGTTAGTTACGCCGTCCCAAGCAGCGTGTGTGGCGTTCAAGTCGCCGATCAGCAGGGATACTCTATTTTGCGGTAATAATGCAAGGAGATCGTTTGCCGTGAGGCGGAGAGCCGGGGGCGCGTAGCAGCCACATACACACAGGCCACTCTCCAGTTCAATAGTGGCGTGTTCTATTGCAGAGCGCACGTTACATACTCGCCTATAGCGATGAGGCAGGCCACACATCCTCCGGCTCGATCGGGCCTATCAAATCTCTCGATAGTGTAGTTCCTAACTTTAAGCGTAAAGTTAGGATCTAAATACGTTTCGTTGAATCTGAAAATTGGAGGTTTGCATAAAATTACGAAATTCGCCCATTTTGGACCTGATGCCGTGACAGTTCCAACTTGCTATGTTTAACATTAAATGTCAAACTTCGAATATTCAAAGGAAAAGAAGCGAATCGAGTCTTGCAGGATTTCTGCTTTATCACCTCGACACGCTTCTAACATATTAGAGTAGTGGTCTAAGGCCAAAAACAGCTGGTCTAAGTTGACCAGGCTATTTATCTCAGATACCCCATTATTCAAATTTGACATTATATTTGTTATATTTACGTTATTATTGACATTGACATGTTTCAAGCTACCAGGAAGTACCACTAACCTGTACATTTTGTTTGTCAACATTCTCTCGGGTGAGTAGGGCTCTGCTGCCTCGTAGGGGTGGAAACTGTCCCTGATAGTCCTTGGCTCCGTGAGCCGTCTGCTACTTTTGTCGTGGCATTATCGCGCCAAGCCGGGTTGGCCGGTGGCGGTGCAGGTTTGTATGTTTGCTTAGGTTGTTTATTTCTGGCTCCGGCGGCTTCAATAATATTCAACTTGTAAACGTAAACTGGGCATCAATGGATCGATGAGGTCCGACACAGTTTACGCACTTGATATGTTCTTGCGAGCATTGTTTGATGTCATGTGGCCCCCGCATTTGCTGCATGCCGTCTTCCTGCTGCAATAGGACCTGGCGTGCCCGTACTGTTGACAATTTTTACATTGAGGTACGGGTTTGCCGGAGCGCCTTGCTTCCCACGAAATACGGACATGCATTAAAGTCTTGACTTCGTTATTTAATCGTCGCACGGTATAGTCGGTTCCGAGTATGACAAGGTACATAGGCTGCTTTGTCTTCTTTATTTTATATATATTATTCGGCTTTACGTTGTGCTCATCGCTGAGCGCTTCAGTTATTTCTTGAGGCTTGATGTCGCCATCAAGCCCCCGAAGTACAAATGCCCTCGTCTTCTCTTGGGTCTCTACGTATGAGTGATACTCAGTACGCTCTATATCAAGGGTCCTTTTCAGTGTGTGTAAATCATTTGCATTCTCACAGTACACAATTACGCTATTCTTTGTGTATTTAAATTGGTAGCGGCTTATTCGCATTGCTTTTAGATCTTCCCTTAGTTGCCTGTGGTCGGCCGGACGGTCTTTGATGACAACCGGAGGTGGGGGTTGAATTTTCGGTTTGGGGGCGGTTTTAGGCTGCTTCTTTGTGGTTGCTTTACGCTTAACACCAGTGGAAGCGGTGGTGGACGCGACACTCACCGTATCTTCATCTTCCGTGTCAAAATCGGTAAGGGGTTGAAATTGATTTGATGTAGGCACATGGGGGGGTTGGCCCATATCAAGGGTAGTGATCTTAAAATTCTTTTTGAACGGGATTTGCCTGAAGGGCGTTTTAAAAATGTCTTTGGGTTTATCACCTACCAGGATCGCAGGAGCTGTATTTGCCGGGGGAGGGTCGTTTTCAAGTAGATCAGCCGGCTTGGCTGTATCCATACGGCAAAAAGCGTCTTTTGTTTTTTGCTCTTGTTGTCGGTCGCTCAAGGTGATCTTCAACTTTTTCGCGGTCTCGCGGTACCTTGGATGTTCGTTGGGCTCGCTTTCTTTTTACCTGTGTCAATCTTTGACGATATTGACTTCTTTATTCTCAAAAAGGATGAGCGTCTCTGTAATGTTGGCGAACTTTTGACGTGAGTTTTGAGGCATCGCCAATGCTTAAGTTGCCGTAATTCTGTAAGCTTTCATAGTCCAGCCGGCACTGGACGCAGACTTCTGCGAAGCTCTTGCATCTACTACGTATTTTACGTATGGAATCATCTGATAATTTACGGTCGGAGACGGAATTCGTTGAGATATTGGACTGAGTGTCCTCATCGTCCGTTGGATCACCCGGGGTTACGTCCCCGGCGACTAGAAAAACGTGGGCACTTGGCTTATATCGGCCTTTACTAGTTACCTGTATGGTAAAAAGCAGTCCTATGCAAAAGAATATCGATCGGGCAATCGTAAACGAAAGGGTAAACCGCAGTGCTCTTCCTGGGAACACCAGCCAGTCTTATCTGGTACACGACCAAGAAGAGAAGTATTTAGAGCACAACAGCAGTATGTTAAATCTTTCTCCATGAACTTCTTGTAGGCCATATTTTACATAGATGACGATGATAACCTATCATTGTATTACTTGTGTCTGCTCTTAATATTTATGGCAACGGAAAAATTCAAATTATCATTGTATTACTTGTGTCTGCTCCGAGAGTATATGTCAGTTGTGACAAGAAGCAAACCTGAATGTTCATGTTTATAGTTCCACCTTTTATCGAGAAAGACCCTACTTTTCAACAAAAAAAAATTAGCGAGTCTGCTAGTACTCGAAACACTGATGTGTAAACACATGTCCTATATCGACATTAGCGGTTAGCTTTTTAGAAGCGCCACTTGAGTCTTTGCAATCGCTGCCGTCCTTCGTGGCCATCCTGAATAAGCTTGCTTCTCAATGCGCATGGGTTATGATGTCACATCGGTTTACACATTTCCGTCCCTTTCCCTAGATTTACCCTCATACCGCCGCGTAAGATGTTTACACATTAAAAATATTTTATAATTTGTTTAAATTGTTTCAAAAATAAATTAAGTTTGTACTAGTTCGCCACTAAATAAAATTGAAATAGATTAAGTTTCGAACTAGATCGCTATAGAGAACATGCAAATAAAATAATAATGTCATTTAAAAATTTAAATTGAAATTCAAGTTTCAAGAAATAATGTCCGAATCGCGTCTAAATATAAATTATTTTGGCTAAGAAAAATTCAGGAAAATGTACAACAACAGCACCTATAATATGCCTTATTAAAATAAAATAACTTACTATTGGAATATATTCCAAATAAACGGCATTGTGTTTAACTTCACCAGAACCGGAATAAAACTCGAAATGCAGCCGACTTTAGTTATAATTTTTCGCATTATAACGCGAGACTAGATGAACTAACTAGAAAGAATATCACCCACCAGCTGGATGATACACAAACAGGCCCCCCTAACACTTCGCTCTAAAAATAAATCCTTGACCCGGGGGCGTTTCTATTAAGAATATTCACCGAACAAAGACCCTGAATCGGAATGCAAAAGTCATGTAAGCGATTTTAATTACCCTAATTTGGAACACTGGGCGGTATTAAAATTTACAAAACATGTTCAACGCTAATTGCCATATTAAAGTTTTCGGCGACTTCGCAATTTCAAGTGTTCTTAGTAAAAATATTTTAATTGCTGCAGGTACTAATTCCAGCTTTTTCTATGAGAAAACAAGCCGTGAGAGATGGTATAAAAGCTGAAAAATCTCTGGGAAATGGTTAGTCAGAAAATAATCTTAACGCGCCTTAGAACGTTACTCTGCCCAAAAACATATGGGAACTCGGGAAATTTAGTAAAAATTTATCTTTCAAGAATGTTACTCTTTCCAAATGGTTAAGCACTATTGACCAACTCGCGAAAAGCGTCTCTGAGTACCAGAGGCCGTGGAAAGTAAATAAGTAGTTAAGAAAAGTCATTTCGTCGGGCTCGGAAAAGTACTACATGAACTCGTCGTGAGAGAAGGGGTACAAAAATCTAAGAAGGTTCGGATTGCAGGTTACCGATTAGCATTAAGACCTAGAGAGTAAGTTTGGCTGTAATTCATAATGATTAGGGTACCTGTATTTTTAGAAAGATAAATGATGTGAATGCTTAATATTTATCTGAAGCTCTCATTAAAACTCAATGATAGTGCCAATATGTATTTCATTTATTAGGGCATGTAGAATTTATCTTACCTTTTTAGCAGGCGGTATTTAAGCTCGGGGTATAATTTGATGCAAGGTAAATCACAGCGGGATAAGTGTTAATAATGCTCCCTTTAAATTGTGTGCTCCCTTAAATTTAAAATCTCAGTATAGGATTTTAAAACGGAAAGTTGTTTGGCCTACGCTCATTTCATTATAACTAAAGGTTACATTTGAGTACATAAAAGTGAAAGAAAGTACTGAATACTAGGTGTAGGAATAGAGGTTGTTGCCCATGGTGTCTAGGTAAATTATTTTCATCAAATAGAGATAGGGTGTCAACACACTGGTAGTGCGAATCTGGTTTTAGCAAATGAACAGGAGTTGAAGAAAAGGACGAAAGCACAGTAAGTACATAAAATGGTGTAATCGGCATTCATTGCAAGTCCACTTCGGTTCAAGTGACGGGTATCAAAGTAATAAAGCAACCAGGCTATTTTTGATGATTTGCTAGATGCCAACGTCATTTAAGAATTGTCACTAGGTATAAAAATCGATAAGAGTGATAAATTTCATATATTCTAATTTTACAAAATTCCAGTTCGACGTCCAATTTTGAATTTGAAATGAGTTGCAGAGGAAGATGTGGCTCACTTGGAAATACGGTAAGCTTATGAACCGGATAACTTAATACATAATTTCGATAATATTCATTAAAAGATATATCAATAATATCTACCAAATATATCACATGTTTCAGTTCGTTATGTGGTACGTATGATATCGATGCAACGTTGGTAGTGAAAAAGAATCCCATTAGTATGAACGTACGAGTGAATATATTTTCGTCCAAACGAAATTTTTACATGATACATCTGATTCTAAACTAGAGCCTTTTCGCCATATTTTTCACACTTCAAAAGTTAATAAATCGATACCTGCTAATATATATGCTCTAAATGTGAGTAGAAGGAAGCAATGCCCATGCCAGTAGCTTTTTAGTTTGTTCTTTTAATATTCGAAGTTGCAAGGTTTTTCTTAAAATTTATTTTACCACTAAAACAATGTGAGAAAAAAATTAAACCTTATCAATTTATTATAAAATGTAATTCAAATAATACAATACTTACAAATATAGAAGTTATTCCAGATATTTTCAAAAAATATGTTTCTATAAAAGCTTCTGATATTGTTGGAGAAATTTATGTTGAAAAGTCGAACATTTATTGAGGTGATGAGTGATGCAAATATCCTTTATCTACTACTGGTGAGAAAGAAGTAAATGACGTTATAGTGAATCTCAAGTTTAGTGCGGCACCGGGTCATGATCTCCTTATTGTTAAATATATCAAAAATATTAATAAATAGCATTTTTATTAAAGCCTGGCCCGAATATATCGAAAAATAATTACAGACCTGTAACTCGATCACTGTTTTTCAAAAGTAAGTGATTTGGCCTTGCTTAAACACTTGAATACCAGAGTTTATTACTCCATAATAACCAGAAAGTACACTATGCATTTTGGATATCGACCAATGTCAGAAAGTTTTAGCATGTCTAGGAAATTTAGTGCATATAACACAAAACTAACATAGATAGAACAACATCGCATTTTTATTATTCACAAAATAAATGCAGAACAAAGTAATTGAACAAGAACATACTTAAACCTTAAATAACCATAGAAAACGATTTTCTTTGTTGGATGTTTTTCCTATAGTGTTTATTTTTGGCATCCTTTACTTTTACACTTAAACTAATATTAGGTACTGAAGTCGGATGTTCTGAAATGGTTATAGCCTTTTTTAGCTGGTTCTTAATTTATATCAGTAAATATCACTTATAATGATTGTCTAAATTTAATATCAAATATGAATCCTTTATTATAAATAGTATATTATGCTTTTATATACAGTATCAAGTTGTAGCTAAAAGTTCCAGAAACAAGTTAACATTATTTTTTTTTATTCTGATGGGTTAGTTTGGGTTAGTCATCATTTGTAATATTTGAATTAAAGTTAGCAGATTCCATATTTCTAAATTTATGACTAAACTTCAAAGGTTTAAGAATACGATGGTCTGCAGAGTTACGGAAATGTTGGAATGAAAAAGATTAAATAGATTTCTTGTTTTATGAGACACAGCTATCAGATCACAATGAACATGTTTTAAAAAATTTCAGAGCATAATGGGGCTATTTGAGCTCTAGCACGACCACAAATAAATTCACACATGCACTTCTCTACCTCTGTGTGTGTATCTCTTGATTCCTTGTACTTTTTCTATTAATATATTTATTTATTTATTTATTGCGATACTTTACAAACACCATTAAATTGGTAATTACATGTAAAAGTAAGTACTAATCTTCTACTGAATAATTAGTCCTTTTACTAAATTTAAAAACAAACACAAAAATAACAAAGATAAACACTATAAAAGTGTCTAAGACTATTGGTGTCACATACAAAGTGATATAAGAAGTTAAACTAGAGTAAAGATATCTGGACCTGACTGAGAGCTGAAAGGGGATAATTTATTATTAGGATATACATTAAAAAAATTTTGATTATGCGCAAGTCTAAGGTTAATCTTTGGTACGTTTAGTCGAATATAATTGGCTAAGTTACAGTCTTTATAATTTAAGTTGTTTAGTATATTGTATAAAAATATCACAGCTTATATTTTCCTTCTGTCTAAAAGAGTACTTAAAGAAAAATTGTCAAGCATACTTCTATATGATATCATGTAGCGCAGAAATATTGTTTGAACTTTCTCTATTTGATCTGTATGTACAGATTCAGAAGGCATCCATATCTGAGAAGCATATTCAAGATGAGGTCTAACTATTGCATTGTATAGTCTTACGACAGTGGAGATTTTAATGCTTGAAAAATGTTTATTAAACCTCATATTCAACTGAAAGAAAACTCCCAGATCTTTAACCTCACTGGTTCGATTTAGGTCAAATATGCCAATTTGATACTGGTTTAGGATTGGATTTATTTTCTTAGTAAAAGATATAACAGAACACTTTTTCACACTTTTGACTTTCCCTGTACTTTTATAAAAAAAAACTGAAATAGCCATCTTACGTAGTTTTCTACCGCGAATTCGAATATGCTCAGCAAAAAAACAATTGAACATCAAATAAAAGTGCTAGGGGTCACTTTGATATTTTTTTAAACTTAAACTTAGCGTGGCCGGTTGTCTAAATTAATATTATGAATTTTAATACAAATCCGGTTGAAATCTGCTGACTAGTTCTCATGAAATTCGATTATTAAAGGTCGGATTTTTAGTTACTCCCTAGAAAATCCTCAAACTGCCTAGCTATAATGCTAGGAAATTTTAAGTTGGGTGAAATGGCTATCCTGGAGGATGCGCTGTGATTGGTCGGATGGGCGTAGGATACGCGGCCGTTTTCAGATGAGTAAACGTGGTTATAACAGATGGCGCTGGTAGTATCCCCATGGCTTTTAATTTATTTGGAATGCGAGGACAGTGGCGTGGAATGTTAAATTGAACAAAACTAAATCGTTAGATTTCAAAGCGTGTTCAAAATGGTTTTTGAACAGGCTCATCGAGCGCAAAAGCCTTTATTAAATCCTCAGACGTTCCACAGGGAAGTAATTTGGGTCCTCTGCTGTTTCTTTGTCTTATTGACTCTTTGCCGCAGTGTCTCTCTAGCTCTACAGGGCTTCTGTTTGCAGATGATTCTAAGCACTGTAGACTTGTCAAAAACCGGGGGACTGTGATTTACTGCAGCGGGGTCTGGATATGTGTATTACATGGTTTGATGATCGTAAAATGTACAGGTTTATCCAACGAGGACTAGACAAGGGGATTTTTTGACTTTCCCTGTACTTTTATAAAAAAAAACTGAAATAGCTATCTTACGTAGTTTTCTACCGCGAATTCGGATATGCTCAGCAAAAAAACAATTGAACATCATATAAAAGTGCTAGGGGCCACTTTGATATTTTTTTAAATGGAATCAGGGGTGTCGCTAAAGAAGGGATTAGCTAGTTGGGAATTTATGGACATTTAGGCATCAAGTTGGGAAAAGTTACCCGTTGCCAAAAAAACAGAATATTGTCAAAAATAAAAATTATGAAATGAGCGGATTTAGATCTCGAAGTGCACAATAACTATACTTCCTAGAATCTGCAATCCTAAGTTTTATGCCAAGTGATAAATGCGAATGTCTTAACTTTGATTAATATACCAATGAATTTAGCGTTTCAAACTTCTTTATTTGTAACATAACAGTAAGTCGTATCTTTAGCAGCCACCAAACCAAACGTCAACAAAACTTTAGCCATTCCCATTCTTAAAAACCGTTCTCTTTGTTTCATTTTTGGCGATGCCGTGTTTTTGTTTGTTTATAAAAGGTCTGTCTGAACATAGAAACACAAATTTTTTTTTTCGGAAATGCGTCATTTCCGTTTTTCAGACTTTAGATTAGCTGAAATCGGTTACATAAAAATTAGTTTTTGTTTAATGTTCTAGACATTTATTCAGAGCCCAGGAATCAATTTTTTTTTCGGAAATGCACCATTTGTTTTTTTTTTATTTTTTTCAATTTTTTTTTAGTTTAGAATAGCTAAAATCGGTTACACAAAAACTAGTTTTATCTTAGTAATTGAGACATTTATTCTAATCGCAGAAACTAATAACTTTTCTCCGGAAATGCGTCAATTCCGTTTTTCAAGAAAATTTAACTTAATTTAAATAACTTTAATTTAAAGTAAACTAATTGTGCAATTTGGGTCAGGTTGTATTATCGTAAGTGCGCAAAGAGCGCTTATTTAATTTTGCAATTTGCAGTTTGGGTTAGTTTGAGTTACGGCTTTGTAATTTGGGTTAACTTGGATTAGTTTGGGTTAGGTTGGGTTAGTTTGGATTAGTTTGGATTAGTCTGGATTAGTTTGGGTTAGTTTGGGTTAGCTTAGGTTAGTTTGTGTTAGTTTGTTCCAGTCCGGTCACTGTAAGCGCGCGGAGCTGGAGTTACGGTAAGCGCGCGAAGCGCGCTTGTTTAGCTTTGTAATTTGGGTTAGCTTGGGTTAGTTTGGGTTAGTTTGTCTCAGTCGGATCACAAAAAGCGCGCGGAGCGCGCTTATTTCATTTTGCGATTTGAAGTTTGGGTTAGCTGGAGTTACGGTAAGCGCGCGAAGCGCGCTTGTTTATCTTTGTAATTTGGGTTAGTTTGGGTTAGTTCGGATAGTTTGGATTAGCTTGGGTTAGCTTGGGTTAGTTTGGGTTAGCTTAGGTTAGTTTGGGTTAGTTTCGATTAGCATGGGTTAGCTTAAGTTAGTTTGTCTCAGTCGCCCAAACTAACCCAAAAAAAAAAGCTTGGGTTAGCTTAAGTTAGTTTGTCTCAGTCGGGTGTCTGTAAGCGCGCTTATTTAATTTTGCAATTTAAATATGTTGTCATTTTAAATGTACACGGTGATCATTTATAATGTCCCCCCTCTTAACTTTTTTGTTTTTCGCATTAGACAAAAATGTTAAATACAAAAGTTGTGCAGAGTAATGTAAGCTATTTGCAGAATACATTTATATATATACAAGGTGTTGCAGAAATGAGTGGCAGGTGAAAGTTATATTTTTTTAAATGAAACGCCCTGTATATTGTTAATTTTTTGGAATCTCCTAAGAATTCTGAATATTTTTTCTATAACATATCCTATACCTAAATGTCATAGTTTTCGACATATTCGCATTTTAATTAGTGGTCTCGTATTGTAGTTGCCTAATTCACGACCACCTAAGAACTGAAATCTAGAATATTTATTTTTGAATGTAACCGCTTAATTAAAATGCGAATATGTCGAAAACTATTACATTTAGGTATAGGACATGTTATAGAAAAAATATTCAGGATTTTTAGGAGATTCTAAAAAACTAATAATATACAGGATATTTCATTTAAAAAGATATAACTTTAGCCTGTCACTCATTTCTGCAACACCTTGTATATATATAAATGAATTCTGCAAATAGCTTACATTATTCTGCACAACTTTTGTGTTTAACATTTTTGTCTAATGCAAAAAACAAAAAAGTTAAGAGGGGGGGGACATTATAAATGATCACCGTGTACAATTTTTATGTCAGTGGAATTTTATACCTAGGTACTGTTATTAAAAAATTTCAGTTAAATCGCGTGCTTTTGTCGTTAAATTTAAAAATGTAAAAGCATTTGTAATAAAATATTGAAATAATTGTGAAAATTCTAAATAATAATATAATGATTAAAGATACGTCACCCCACCCATGGTTACTAATTCTTAATTTTTCCAATATCATCTGAAATGGAGAGCTATTGTAACAAAGGCATATGGGATGTTGCAAATAGGGATGTATTGTTTAAGGGACACATACTCAGAAATTACTTTCATTATCATTTCCTGGAAAATTAGCATTTTTTAAACTGAAATTCAGTAAGACTCGTTAATTTATACTAGAAACGCTGTAAATTACATTTTAATTTTGCGGGACATAATATAACGTACAAGACTTCTTTTTTTTAAATAATATTTTTTTGAAAAACGAAAATAACGCATTTCCGGAGAAAAGTTTTTAGTTCTTGCGAATAGAATAAATGTGCCAAGTACTAAGGTAAAACTTATTTTTATGTAACCGATTTCAGCTATTCTAAACTAAAGAAATGATGCATTTCCGGGAAAAAATCTTTGATTCCTGGGCTGTGAATAAATGTCTAGAATATTAACAAAAACTAATTTTTATGTAACCGATTTCAGCTAATCTAAAGTCTGGAAAACGGAAATGACGCATTTCCGAAAAACAAAATTTGTGTTTCTATGTTCAGACAGACGTTTTATAAACAAACAAAAACACAGTTTTTACATAACCCATTTCAGCTAAAAGAAAGTTTAGCCAATACAAGATACTGGGCAGCTGTTAAACCTCATAGATATGAAATGATAAAGTTTCAAGGTAGGAGCTCACTTAATGTTTGGTGTGGGATGTTAGAAAATCGAATCATTGGACCACTATTTTATCGTGGCTCTTTAACAGGCCAAAGATAGCTTCTTCAAGACGATATCAAGGATTTCTTGGAAAGATTGCCATTGCAAGTCTACAACAATATCATTTGGCATATCAAGCAGTTCGAGAAGTGGTAACATACTTAAATGAGCATTACAATCAGTGGATTGGCCGTAACGGAACAATTCATTGGCCACCAATTAGCCCCGATATCACGCCAATAGATACATTTTTATGGGGTCATTTAAAAAATGTAGTTTATCAACGACCGAACAGAAGTCTCGAGGATATTCAGCAAAAATTATAAATGAAATTAATAGACTTAACCAGGACCAAAATATTGTAAGAGATTCCTTGGAGAGACTGAAAAGTTTTCGTGTTTTGAAAATAATGGAGGACACATCGAACAATTATATTATTGAGATTAAAGTTATTAAGTTATTTAGATAGTTTATAGTTTTTTCTAATATGGCATACTGTTTTTATACGTAAACAATAATAGATTTGCAAAAAACTACCATTATTTGTAACTAATTCGTGAAAAATATAGTATAGAAATTTGAAAGTTGATTATTTGGTCTGACTGACGGCCGCTTTAAAGCAGGTTAAAGGTTGAACAGGTGAAACGGGTATCCATCTATCAGGTATTAATCGTACGGTAGACGAACATTTTTCGAATTTAAAATTGAAGAAAAAAGTCGATTTATATGAGAAATCGGATAAGCACATTACAAATATGGCATCTCATTTAAAAATATATCAAAGTGACCCCTAGCACTTTTATTTGATGTCCAATTGTTTTTTGCTGAACATATCCGAATTCGCGGGAGAAAATTACATAAGATGGCTATTTCAGTTTTTTTTTTATAAAAGTACAGGGAAAGTCAAAAAATCCCCTTGTCTAGTCCTCGTTGGATAAACCTGTACATTTTACGATCATCAAACCATGTAATACACATATCCAGACCCCGCTGCAGTAAATCACATTCTCCCCGCTTCTTGACAAGTCTACAGTGCTTAGAATCATCTGCAAACAGATGCCCCGTAGAGCTAGCAGAGGACCCAAATTACTTCCCTGTGGAACGTCTGAGGTAATAAAAGCAAAGTATATGTAAACTAGTAGCTCCACTCCCCCAAATATTTTCTGCCAGCCGCCGAAAATCCGCAGATTGTTGGCAGCATGTGGAGCGTTTTAGTTTAATCAGTCGTTCGTATGTAGGCAGAGTGTTCAGAACAGAGTCGGATTTGTGAAAATCCTTAATTTTATTTCTATTTTAATATTTTATTCGGACTTCGGTGGAAATATATACGAAGCAATGAAAAATACAAAGGCAAATAGGAAAAATCTATAGTCGGATTAGTGAATAGATATGTTAATAAAATTAGGTGAAGGAGGCGACAAGACCGGAAAAATCGTCTAGGTGTCAGATTTTTTTTATAAGTACATATTATATAACGATAATGGAATGCTTTGTAAATATTATAGTATATTATGATATAAGTGTATAAGAGGGCCTTTAAAGCACGCGCGACATATTTCAAAACACGACGCGCAGCGGAGTGTTTTGTAGGTTGCAAGGGCTTTAAAGGCCTCTTATACACGGATATCATACGCTATTTTTTATTACGAATGCTTCATAATCACAAAAATGTTTTAAATATTAAATTTAAGGGCTATATTGACGAATATATTAATCTGTCACATTTGACATGATCAAATGTTTCTATAGCAACCTTTAAAAAAAGTAGGCGCACCATAAACATCATTTTATGCACGCTACAGCGTGCGATAATCGTTGATTATGATGCATGCGTAATAAAAAATATATTTTGGCACTGTGAAACTAACCCAAAGTTGGTTCGACGACAAACTCAAACTAACCAAATCTATTAAAATTGGTTATAACGTATCGAAACCGGTTCAAATAACTAAAATAAGTTGAGACTAAGTAAAACTAGCCGAAAGTTGCTTGGACGACTAACCCAAACTAACCCAAAGTTGATTCGACGACTAACCCAAACTAACTAAATTTATTAAAATTGATTATAAGGTATCGGAACCGGTTCAAATAACTAAAATAAGTTGAGACTAAATGAAACTAGACGAAAGTTGTTTGGATGACTAACCCAAATTAACCAAATCCATTAAAATTGATTATAACGTATTAGAACCGATTCAAATGATTAAAATAAGTTGAGACAAAGTGAAACTAATCAAAAGTTGAATCGACGATTAACCCAAACTAACCAAATCTATTGAAATTGATTATAACATATCGGAACCGCTTTAAATGACTAAAATAAGTTGAGAATAAGTGAAAGTAAGCGAAAGTTGAATCGACGACTAACCCAAACTAAACACATCTATTAGAATTGATAATGACGTAGGTATTGTAACCGTTTCAAATGGCTAAAATAAGTTGAGAATAAGTGAAACTAAAGGAAAGTTAATTGAATACTAACCCAAACTAACCAAATCTATTAAACTTGATTATAACGTATCGGAACTGCTTCAAATGGCTAAAATAAGTTGAGAATAAGTGAAGCTAACCGAAAGTTGATTGGACTACTAACCCAAACTAACCAAATCTATTACAATTGAATATAACGTAACGGAACCGGTTCAAATGATTAAAATAAGTTGAGACTCTGTGAAACTAACCGAAAGTTCAATCGACGACTAACCCAAACTAACCAAATGTAATAAAATCATTATAACGTATCGGAACCGCTTTATATGGCTAGCATAAGTTGAGAATAACTGACACCAACCGACAGTTGAATCGACGACTAACCCAAACTATCCAAATCTATTAAAATTGATTATAATGTATCGAAATCGATTCAGATGACTAAAATGAGTTGAAACTAAGTGAAACTAACCGAACGTTGATTGGACACTAACCCAAACTAACCAAATCTATTAAAATTGATTATAACGTCTCGGAACCGGTTCAAATGATTAAAATAAGTTAAGACTAAGTGAAACAAGCCGAAAGTTGAATAGACGACTAACTTAAAACTAGCCAAATCTATTAAAATTGATTATAACGTATCGGAACTGGTTCAAATGAATAAAATAAGTTAAGACTAAGTGAAACTAACCGAGAGTTGAATCGACGACTAATCCAAAGTAATCAAATCTATTAAAATTGATTATAACGTATCGGAACAGGTTCAAATGACTAAAATAAGTTGAAACTAAGTGAAGCTAGTCGAAAGTTGCTAGAAGTCGGTTCGGTTTCATGTCACCGCGAGGAAACACTCGAACCGAACAACCTTGACGTCATGTGGCTCAAGTTCACCGCCAAGGGATTAACCAAGTTTATATGTTGTCTCTATCGCCCAAAGCTTTTTCTCAACACTAGCTACCACCTTTGACTCAATACAGGTCGATCACCCCAGTTCAGAAATAATCGTTCTGGGAGACTTCAATGCCCACAACACCAACTGGCTCAAACATCACAACAAGACCGACAACATAGGTAGAGAGGCTGAAGCATTTGCCATCAGCTGCGGGCTTACTCAACTTGTAGACGAACCAACTCGAATCTCAGAGAGGGGCGAATTCGCCGCCCTCCTGGATCTTTTTCTGACCACCAATCCTGACCAGTACAAGGTTACAGTTGGTCCGCCATTAGGTACCTCCGACCACAAACTTGTTACAACGGTTTGTGAATTGCCACTCATACAGAAGGATCCACCATTGCCTCGCAAAATCTGGCATTACAATTCTGCAAACTGGGACGATCTGAGGCAGTTTTACCTAGATTTTCCTTGGCTCGACGTCTGCTTTGCCACTGATGACCCGTCAGACTGCTGCGAAGAGATCATGCAAGTAATCTCCTCAGGAATGGAAGCATACATCCCAAATTACATCAAGTTACCATCAAAAGGAAAGCCCTGGTTCGACAAAAGATGCGAAAGAGCTGTAGGAAGGAAACAGCAAGCCTATAAGTACTGGCAGCAAAATCAGACCGCTGAAAATCGCAATTATTTTATCGAAGCGAGAAACGAGTGCAGGCGTGTGATCGACGAAACTAAGGACAAACACAATCAAAGGATCAGGAATAAACTTTTGCAATGCCCCAGTGGCTCCAGGAATTTCTGGTCGGTAGCAAAGGCAGTAAGTAACAACTTTACAAAAACGTCTCTCCCACTTTTGACGGACGAACGTGGCATCACGGCGACTACAGCCAAAGAAAAAGCAAACATGCTCGCCAAAATGTTTTCATCGCACTCTACCTTAGACGTGCCCCAAGGCAAGACTCTCCCCACTATACCGAACATCAACACCACCATGGCAGAAGTCAAGTTTTCTCATCGTGATATTCGCAAAATCCTTAAAGAACTAGATACGCAAAAGGCATCAGGACCGGACGGAATACCTGCCATCGTGCTAAAGAACTGCGCCAACGAACTAACACCCGTTTTTTCCAGGCTTTTTTCTCTTTCTTACAGAAAAGGGATTTACCCATCCTCTTGGAAAGTCGCTCGAGTGCAACCTG
>MU183182.1:0-22310 GCA_016904865.1 Pissodes strobi
GGGTCACTAAACTTGCACTTGTGCAGTTTACATCCTTGAGCCTGGGCCGAAGTGGCTCTATAACAGTTCAAAGTTCGAACCAAGTTGAATCATTTGTGAAGCCAAAGGTTATCAGACAATTTCTTTGACAAAGAAGTTTGATCAAATGCTTGGTTCAATTTGCTGTGTTGTCTTGAGTGGATTATTGACTTTTGCCACAAAATTGTGGCTTTTGCAGTGTCGGACTGGCATACTTAGGGCTCACCCGTCCCACAAGAGCGTCCCTGAATCTTAATTCTGATTCAAGGGTGAATTTAAATATCTGCGTGGCTCATTCGCATTTTATCAAAATTATACTTTTTGAATATCGCAATTCTTCTTACCTAGTCTCTGAGACGATTTGATCATCAAATAAATTTCACTTTGGGGACTTCTGGTTCTGCCGTCGCTAAGCTTTTTGCTTAGAAAACGTGTTCTAATCCTTCGGGGGTAGTCTGGAAAGTCCTGCCGGCTGTAAGTTTTAAGAGGTGGGTCGTATAGTGGAGGGTAGGCTGACCAGATATACTCCTTTTAAGAGTTTTGTTTTTATTTTTTCAAAGAGTCAGAATTTCCGTCATAAGAAGTTGACTTTCCAGGTTCCAGGTTTTGTTTATGGCGTTGCTCCTAGGCAATTGCCAGCTCCATTACTTGATGACCACGTAGTGTCTGGCTCTAAACCATCACGCGACCATCTATAATATTTAACAATTAGGTATATATAATTTATTACTTTATATAACCAAAAGTGCTGTGAAACAAGCATAACACCAATTGCAGCATCAAGCAGTCTACGATGATTGGGCTAGGTTAGTATAACATACATGGATAATGGATACATAAAGCAGACAAGCACATCTAGGAAAAAACAAGTCATTGCCATGTTGAGCATTACAATTTTAATTTGTTGCAATTAATGAAATGTATTAAAAGTTTGATTGGCTCGCTTGAGATCTTGGCTAGAATAGACTTAATTGTTATAGGAGATGGAAATTGCAGATCAATAAACTTTCTGTATAAATCATAATTGTCAGTTTCATTAATGGGGCATTCAAAGAAGATATGATTCAGATTTTCAATTCGACCACATTCGCAATAAGGGGTATCTCTAATATTTATTTTATGTAACATTGTTCCCATTAGACAATGTCCAGTGCGCATCGCATCCTAATAATTGTGTCCAGTAATATTCAGTGCGTAATTCTAAAGTCTACAACGAACGAAAATTATTTTGTGTCAAAAATGGCTGTGCTACTTCTGCATATAATTTTCTTTGCAACTTTCATAATGACACGTTACAATTTTTACCGGAAATTACTTATACAGGCAGTATTTCTATAAAATCTTGCATCACGTCAGACGAGCTTAAAAATGCAAAAGCCGAGGGTCGTAAAGTCCTAATATGACTGTTGGGTCGACATAGCCATTTGTCCATTTAAGTTACGAGATGAACATTAAAACAAGATTAATAACACATGCGTAAATCTCAAAGGAAAAAGCAATTTTCGACAATTTTAATCCTTTAGAATAAATATTCAAAATGAGTAAACACTTTGCTTTGACCAAATTTTGTTCAAAATATTATAATTTAGTCAATTATCGCCTCTGATTTGCAAAACTGAAATTAGTCGTCTCGTTTTTATCATAAACGAAGAAATACTGCATGCATAACATTAGTTTCGAAATTAAAATAATAAACAAACAAATGCGTATCAAATGTTGTTGTCCTTGGATTTTGTCTTGTAAAAAGATATAAATTACTAAATGTTTGTATACACACACATGCCTTAAATCAGAATTTAAAACATGACATTGCGAAAAGGAACGTTTTCGCATTATTTATGGGTAACACAAGGATTTATTATTAAATCTTTGGGTAACACCTTAGACAAGGTTTCCCTTGTCTAAGGGTAACAGTAAAGTAACACCCTGAACTTGAATAGCTATATATTTTTTTAATTATCATGAACGGTTTTGTTGAATTTTTATATTAAAAGAATAATAAACCTTAATAACTGTAGCTCAATCTCAACGCATAGCAACAATGAAAAAATCATCTTGTATCTCTTTCAATAGTGAAGATAAATATTTTACTGCTATTTGGTCCTAAACATGAAACCATTCGGGAGCCCAAAAAGTGCATCATAAAAACGCTATATGATTTTTAAAATAAATATGATAAATTGTTTGTAATATATTATGTTCTCGAAAAAAATGAGGATAATCTTTTATGAGGACCATCATACTAATCCAACATATCTTCATCCTCTAAATTCCCAAAAATTTTAATGCATATTAGATAAAAATTTATCTTTTTAATTTTTATAATACTAAGGGAAAATATTGTTTAAAAGATGTGAATTTTCTGCCGAGTTTCTTATAAGTATAGGTAATTAAATTATGTTAAACATCATAGAACTTTCTATTATGTCGTTTGCCTTGTACATCGGTTCTTATTAGAAAAAAAATACAAGTATTTTTTAAAATACATATTCACGCGTTTTCAATTTTTTCAATAAAAATATAAATGAGTTTTTAGTTTTTTCAATAAAAAAATAATTCTGTTAACCATTGATAAAAATGGAAATTTATCAGATAAGTGGAGCGAAAACCGATTATTCAAAGGCTTGGCAACACTGAGCATATTTGATCATCTGCATTCTGTAACAGAATGCAGATTAGGGTTGCCGATTTAGAATCGATCTTTTGGAAGATCGATTTTTTTTAAGTTAAAAAATCGATCTTGTGAATCGATTCTCTTTGGGTCGATTTAATCGACGATCGATCTTTTTAAAAGCGATTTTAGATTTTTAGAATCGATATTTACATTTTATGATTATGACTGATACTGATATTTTCGGGTTTCGGCCTCGTCAAAATTAATAAATTATTGAATGCAAATAATATGCGATACAGGCAAGGCAATCGGCAACATCGTAATCGCAAATTCGTAACCATATTATTCCGGGAATCCTCCGCGCGCGTTCGGGAGAATTCTAAAATGCTAAGCTAACTGTAATAGTGTCACAGTTTATGCCGTACCCAAAGACATAACTGTGATACTGCATCGGTTATCGTGCCGCGTGCGTATGACGTATTTAATAACCTAGCCATTATATAATTTTTTCTTTTATCATTGTGATTCAATTGAGGGTGTTTCAGTGAGCCTATTTTGACATATTTTTTGAATTTTTCTTCGTGGTTAAATTGATAAAGACTGTTATTTCTCTATTTATGATTGCTGTTTGCACTGATTGATGAATGTAAGACATTTGAAACAATAGTCCAGTTATTGCTCGTTTTGTAAGCTATAGTGCAGCAGTATTTTAATATAGGTAAGTTGGTTTTAAGTACTTTTAATTATATTTTTAATAGAATAGTACCTATGTGGCGTAATACGTTGCACCTAATCATTAATATTAATGCATCGCAATTTCTTAAGTATTGTTATTAACTAACTAACAAACTAAAGATCGATTTTCTTAAAGATCGATTTTACTATATCCGATTTAATCGCGAATCGATTCTGTTGCTTTCGATTTGGATCGATCCCAGGAATCGATACTTTTCTGAAAGATCGGCAACCCTAATTCTGTACCCCTGCAGCTACTGTGCAGAACTATACAGTTCAATTAATATTCGATTATCCGCTTTTAGACACAGACAAATAACATTTTTCTTTAGTAGAGTAAGTTTTTCTTCGCTTTTTTTGTTTTCATTCTTGTCTTCACTTTTTTCTTTGAAAATTCTACGCCCTGGAGAGGGGAGTGGTCGGGATAAACAAGTGAATTTATTACTGTTTAATACCATAAAGAAGGGTGTGATATCTTAATTAACCACTTTTAATGAACTGTATTTCTATAGGGTAGTGAGAGGAATTGAAACGTGTATTCGGTTTAATTTACTTTAATAATGCAGGTGTAACTTGTATTTGAATATTATAGATATAAATAAACAGCGTTTTCTATGTTAAATAGAAATTATATATGTACAATTCTTAGAATAATTGCAGGCATTCGTCCATTCAAGCATAAAACTAGTATTACAAAAGGTTTCTTAAAATTAGAAATATCTACTAAAAAGTCTTGATTGTTTGATTTAAAAATTAGTTTTTATCTTTCTTATTTTAATACTTTTTGTTCTACAACTTATCAACTTTCACACAGCGTACCTTTCACCTTGACTGCTTTACCTGATGTCTTCAACGAGGAGAGATTTTACTTAGTTATTTTTCAAACTTAATTTTTGTGTTTACGGAAACCATAAATCCAGCTTTCACCTTGCTTACAGAAATTCGACCAGGAATGTCAATCCGCCATCTTATCAATTTTCCAAAGGGGACGCTATCGTTCTGACTTCGAAGAATTGCTTAAAAAAGCCCAAAAGGAGGTCTTTGTCCAACCCTGGACAAAGATAACTGAGGTGCACTAAATATTCTCTAATATTTGTGCATACAAGAGAAATTGGCCCAAAAAGGAATTTGACCTTTGGGCGCGAAGAGGCACTTGTTGGAGCGCGGTGACAAGACCGATCCAGCAACCTGGAGTGTTAGCAGAGCACTGACTTGATTAAATGCTTTCCTTGAGGTAGTTCCCTAGCGGCAAAACTGCATAATAAAAGTGGGCGGTGACACATACAGAATTCATTTGAGATTAAAAGGGTAGAAACAGTTTTCTTTCTTTATTTGGCAGACTATTGTTCACAATGCGGAGTGAGACAAAAATACATTAAATTGAAAACGATTATAAATGTTTTCCTTTACGGGTGAAGAGTTGCTGAATTGTAATATATTATACTGACAGTACTTGGTTTACAGGTTCGAACTAAGGGATCGTCCGTCTCGGTTTGGACTAAGGGGTTTTGAAGAATTGGCATATGCTAATTTAAATGTACAAATTGGGTTGTACCCGGGGTGAAATAAATCTATTTTGAGTTTAATTATGGCTCATTCATTCTACATACATACAGGGTGTTATCACCAAACTATACGGTGAAAAACGATAGTTTCTACACGTGTTGGGGTGTTTCCCCAACAGCGAGGTTGCACTCCCAAACACAAACGCCCCCCCCCCCACCTTCATGAACATGTTGCTGGTAATAGGTTAAATACTGCTTAGGCTTTAGCAGTCCTCTATTAAAACATGTGTATGCTAAAGTATGCTTAATAAAACATAACTTTAAGACGAACAGATTTTGTTTTTGTTTTTGTTACCTATTCCTAAACAAATTTTAATGTTGCAATAAAAACAAAATAAAAATATACCACAGAAGACAGAAAAGGCCTTTAATACAATTTTGGACAAAAAGGCATATTCCGAACTTGGGTCTAAGTCGGGAGTGTAAGTCGTAACCAGGATAGGGGTAGTCTACGGTTGTTGTTGTAGACCATACTTGTGTTTCTGTAAGGACTAGTATGTGTGGTCTATTTGCTAGTAGATGTTTGTGTACCGAATTAATGTTTATATTTAGGCCTCTTATGTTGCCTTACTCCCAATATTCTCCAAAGTCATGGAAAGTGTAGTCAATCAACAACTACTCAAGTACTTCGAGACCAACAGAATATTAATTAGTGATAACCAATACGGTTTTCATATAGAGATCGACCGAAGATATATTGTCCTTACTCACGTATCGAATATAGGACAATTGAAAACTACGGAAAATCCCGAGCAATTGCATTGTATATCTCGAAGGCATTCGACAGCGTCTGGCATTACGGATTGCTCAACAAACTGCCGTCCTTCGGACTGTTAGCGTCCCTCTGCAGCTGACTTGCCAGTTTTCTTAAAAACCGATCTCTGTGCGTTGCAGTTGATGCGCACATCTCAGACACATTCACCATTAATGTCAGCGTGCCTCAGGGCGCAGTACGTTCACCCACTCTGTATTAATGATCTGCTGACCGAAACCAATAATCCAACAGTACCCTGGTCTCCCAATTTAGATAAAACATTTTGTATGTGCTTAAGGCCACACGATAGAAGTGAAAACTTCAACAAGCGGGATCATCGTTTGTCACAATTTTGATCCGAGCCTTCGTTGCAGAGATACGGACGAAAAACGGGTTTTCCCCCAAAATCCCCCTTTAAATTAGAGCCCCGGTCCCACCCGTATGGTCTAAGGTGGCCCCCCATGGGACGCAGCTACCATAAAAATTTCAACCCCGTACCTCTTCCCGTTCTCATGAAATTAATTATTTAATTTTTTCCTTCTCCCTCCTCCCCTGGACAAACGGGTGGGGGTACGGGGTTCCGTTTTCGTCTAGGATCTTCTTTTCACCCCGGCTACATTCCATGTAAATTTCGGTCCTCTACCTATACGGGACATGCCAGTAGAAAGAGCGTTACGGTACGTTACATATCCGCGGGTGACGCGTGGCGGCTCGGTCTCATTCAACCCTCACAAGAAAAATCCAAACCCGCCTAAAGAAGTTTTCACTTCAAAAAATCCTTTACCGGCCACTGAGACTTATCACCGCAGACAGGAGCAGATTACAACAATTAATCAAGATCTGGAGAAAGTTCGAAATTGAGGCGACAGGAATTTGGTCCAATTTAATGCTGCAAAAACCCAAGAGGCCACGTTTACCAAGAAAGCCAATACGGCGGGCCCTGACATCGTTATGACCGGATCGACCATTCCTTCATCGTCGTCAATCGGACTACTGGGTGTCTCGGTCAATAGTAATATGTCCTGGCGTGACCGCGTTGCTAACATTGCAAAATCAACCTCGCAGAAGTTTGTTGCGCTATTTCGTAAAAAAATACTGTATACACCGTAGCAGCTCTCTGATGTGGTACGGGATACGTCTACTCACATGTCTAGTAGCCCAGCGGTTAGATGTTGCGTTTGTAATATGGCGCCCCGAGTTGCGAGATTTTAGTTCATCGTGCTTTTGTGAATGAGAGGCGCGTGATTGGCTAGCTACGTGAGGTGACGCATGTCTTCGCGATGCAACCAGTTGTTTGTAAGTCAGCAGATGGTCTAGGGGTCTGCATGGTTGGCCTTCACTTCGGCGACCCGGGTTCAAATCCCGTCGGTTTTGGTTTTTTTTTAAGTAATAAGTTTTTTCTTGATTTTTGGGTTTTTCTTAGGTTAGCACTTGGTTAGATTCCGTTTTTTGGGCCCCGTAGCGAGCGAAGCGAGCGGAGGGCTATATACTTGCCAATTGCAGGCCTTTAAAATCGCATGCATTCACAAATGCACTCCGAACTGAAATATCGCCTCAGGTTCGATTCCAGTGGCAAGACGTTTATTATTTTTTTAAGGTTAAGTTTATGTTTGTATAAAGTTTTTTTCTTCATTTTGGGCATGGCTTGTGTTAGTTTTCGATAGTGTTTATTGGTTGCGCCACTGTAGCGAGCGAAGCGAGCGGAGGGCTATGCGTGAAGTGAAATATTGGACCGACTACCCTAGGCTGCTTCGAAATGCGCATGCGGAAGCCCAAAAGCCAAAGTAGAATTGGTACAGAACTAACAGAACTCGCTGGAGTCTAGACAGTAGTCACAAGTGTGCGGACTTTCGGAGTGCGGACCAATAGCCACTCAGCTTTGTAGGTAGGGAAAGTTTCAAATTCAAAGATGGAGGCGTATAAAAACAATTAAAATTAAAATAATTTTAAAAAGGTCTTAAATCAAATTATGTGTTTTAATTTGTACTTGTAAAATGTAGTTCGTGTAGAAAAAGTGTTATGTGCGTTAAAGATATGTTTTAAAAATGATCTGTGCTTGTTATATTAAACGACTGAAATAATATGGGTTGGTTAAGTTGTTGTCAATGCAGATCAAAAGAAGAAAAAATAACGGAATTAGATTTCTCTCGTTGTGGAATCGCTGATGTGCCAAATGAAGTATATGTTAATTCCCCAACATTGGAATCTCTACATCTTGAAGGAAACAAGGTTGAAACTTAACTTTAAATTAACCTATAAAATTAAAACTAACCCTATTTAAGATTAAATATATGGTAATAACATTAAAAGTCCAAATAGAAATCAAGATCCAAAGAATTAATTCTAGTCAAAGAAATGGTAACAGTTGGGTATCGAAATTCGCGATTTTTTAGATTTCTAGGCTCGTTTCTAGGCACCTATTCTAATGCATTAAAGAACTAAATTTGATAGAAAATACGTCCGCGGAAACTAGATTTTATGCATATTTCTATAATTTTGGTTAATTATTATAATAAATAAATAAATAAATAAATAATATGTTTATTTAGCACTTGGCTAGTAACTACAAAACTATAAATGCACAAACCACATGACATATTACTTATTAATTACTTGCTATATACAATTGCATAAGATATGTTGAGACATTGTGATTAAATATATTTACAGTTGACGCGTTCCTGACATTTTCGGGCAGAGCATTAAAAAGACGAACCCCTTCATAAAATAACGTTTTTTGCAATGCGGTTGTCTTAACAGAATTAATATGAAACTGTTGTCTAGAACGAATATTATACTTGTGAAAATGATCTCCTAACAAGAAAGTTTTTTAAGTAAACAGGCAGTTTATTATTTTCTATCTTATAAATTAAAGTGAGGTTCGCCCTCTTTACGCTCTGTATAATTGGCAACCAATTTAGTGTCTGCAACATATCCTTAATAGGTGTATATCTGTCGCACTTAAGTATTATAAGCATTGCTTTATTTTGTTGTATCTGTAGTGTCTGTATGTCTTCTTGGGTACAGGATATAAGAAGAGAATCGCAATAAGTAAAATGAGGTAAAACAATGGTGTTAAAGATTAACATCTTTGTCCATTGAGATAAACAATTTGAAATACGATAAAAGAAATCCAACTTTTTGCCTATTTTTTTACACAAATAATCTACCTGACCAGAAAAAATAATGGGGCTATATCCAATAGTTACGGAGGGGTAATAATTGGATATACTTAACCCCATGATAGATAATTCAAGGTTTTTTAAACAAATATGAATCAGTGTGCAATATAAATGATATTTTAATGAATAATAAATAAATGAAAATTAACCTGAATCAATTACCTAACTTAACCCCCTACTAAGATACTATGTTGGGGTTTGAAACCTTCGGCAAAATGCACTAAAACAGAGTTTATTTATTTATTTATATATATTTAACGTATAGACATTTACAATATATTTATACATAAGCAACCTATTCTAATATAACTTTCTTAGCTATATCTTTAAACCTGTCTTTAGATACACAAAAAAAGTTCAGCCTATCACAGTAAGTATTCAATTAATGCACATTTTATTAACTGCGTTGTACATAAAGTAGAGAGTTCAACATTGAGTTAGATGCAGTAGAGGAGTATTACGTATTCTATATGCAGAAACATGCACATTCAACGCAGTGAGGCATTCAGGACTATAAATATGATTACTTAATATGTTAAATATAAAGCAAACATCATAATACTCTCTTCTGCATTTTAAAGTGTGGATATTTAAATAAGACATTATCTGTGTAATTGAAAGATCAATAATTCCCCTTCCACTCAGCTTATACCTGGCAAATTTAATGAATTTAAGTTGAATACCTTCAAGGTCTTCAATGTAGACCTGAAAAAAGGGTGACCAAACAACATTGGAGAACTCATTATCGATCAGACAAAGCTAATGTAAAAAATTTTAAGTGTATTTACATCTGTAAAATCTTGGCAAACTCTCTTTACAAAGCCCAGCATTTTGTTTGCACGGCCAATAATTTTCTCATAGCGTTCAGTAAATGAAAGTTTACTGTCCAAGTAGACACCCAAATCCTTGACAACAGACACCTCCTTTAAAAGTATGCCATTTACATTATAGAATAACGGGTTTCAGTCCTTAATCTTCTAAAATGAATAGAAAAACAGAGACACTGATTTTTTTAGTTGTTCACTGAATCTTGTCAGATCAAAAATAAAGAATGTCTGGTGATGCCTAATTTTATTTGTATATGTATATGTCGTAGCCACATTGTAAAACCCGCCGTTTTATAAAATATCTAGACATTTTACATAAGGCGGCCAGATTGTCAAATTCTCGTTTAACATTGATTATTTTGCTATCTGGCTAGTCGGATTGTAAAATGCCTAGGTGTTTTATAAAACGACGGTCAACACGCGGCCACATTATCAAATGTTTAAGATTAACTTCTGCTTGACATTCTGGCGGGTGAGACCTTGTAGTCATTTTGTAAAATACAAGTTTTATTTACCTTTTTTCCTAATTTTGGGTTAGTTTGCGTCAGCCTTGGATTAGTTTTGGTTAGTTCTTGTTGATTGAGCCCCCGTAGCGAGCAAAGCGAGCGGAGGGCCATGCAAAGCCATAATAATATCCGGATCGCAACTGAACGATCCGTCAGCCGGGGTATTATTATGGGTTTGCATGGCCCTCCGCTCGCTTCGCTCGCTACGGGGGCTCAATCAACAAGAACTAACCAAGTACTAACCAAAGCTAACCCAAAATTAAGAAGAAAAAGTAAATAAAACATGGAACGTAACTTGTGTTTTAGCCGCTCGTATAATCTTAAAGATTTGACAATCTGGCCTCGTCTTGAACGTCGTTTTATAAAACGCCTAGACATTTGATAATCCGGCTAGCCAGACAGCAAAATAATGAAAGGTAAACGAAAATTTGACAATTTGGCCGCTATTTATAAAACTCCTAGGCAATTTATAAAACGACGGATTTTGTAATCGGCTACGACATATATATATTTTCTCATGCTCTTGCTGTGTGCAGCTTTGTTTGTTGTACCGATCTAACACTTGCTATGATATTTTATTAATAAGTATTTATATATGTATGTGTTGATGTATTGATTTGTTAATATCTTGTTTACTTTGGCTATATGTGATTTTTTTTTTTAACCTAGGAGACCCGTACTTATTGTCTGTTACTTTATTTATCTTTTTCTACTTAATGCACCTTATTCTACCTTTGTATTGTGCTTTTTGTAAATGGCTGGTCCATAAATAAACATTCATTCATTCATTCATGCATGACCTTCTGTTTAAATGAGCGCATAAAGGTTCATTCATTTTAAAAAACTTTTGCAACCCTGTATCCTGGATTGAAATAAAATTTGTTAATTATTTATTTGTTTTTTTTTTCATGTTACTTGTGTGTGTAATATACACTGTTGCAAACAAAAATTATGTGCTTCATAATGTACAATTAAGGTGATTATTATCTTTTAGGCTCTGTTGAATTCTACCCTTAGGTTTTATTCGATTTAGGACTAGTTTACTAATTTTGTTATAATTTAATTTTCTTTGTGTGTTTCTTTGCGTCTTTTACATTAATATAAGTTCTTACTGCTTACAATGTATATTAATGTGCCTATATAAATACTTAAGTTATATTTTTTTTTATGAAATATTTAACAAGATATAACAATAAAAATATTTTCATATGCCCTGTATATCCTAAATTTTAGTCAGCCAGCTCTGACCTCACGTAATTTATTTTCAGAACTTTTTATGTGTCAACTTTAAATAATAAGGAATGGAAAATAATACTCTGTATAACCTATCTAAATCACTAATTTATGCTTCCGCCCTTATAAATAATTTATTTTTCACCTGTGAGGCACTAGCCCTTGTAAAGAAATCAACTATTTATTTTATTTCTATGATGGGGCTATATCCAATAATTTGGATATAGCACCATTACAATAATTAACCAAATTTATAAAAAATATGAATACAATCTTGTTTTCGCCGATGCATTTTCTCTCAATTTTACTACTTTATTAATGCATTAGAATCTCTAGGAATGGATATAACCACGAATTTTTATGATGGTGCTATATCCAATAATTTGGATATAGCACCATTATAATAATTAATCAAAATTATACAAAATATGCTTAAAATCTTGTTTTCAACGATGTATTTTCTCTCAAATGTACCGCTTTGATGCATAAGAAATGTAAAAAATCACGATTTTTTATGATGGGGCTATATCCAATAATTTGAATATATGTAGCACCATTATAATAATTAATCAAACATATAAAAAATATACATAAAATCCTGTTTCTGCTGATCTATTTTATCTCAAATTTACTTCGTTAATGCATTAGAATCCGTAGAAATGTAAAATAGTTTTACGATGGGGCTATATCCAATAATTGCCAAAGATATATTTAAGCAACTAATTCAAGTTTTAAACATTTAAAGGATGAATCAGCTTAATTGGTTGCTCACTTGCTTAGTCATTAGCTAAAGAATTGTTTATTTTAGAACTTTCAACCAGTTAATCAAATCATTTACTTTCCCACATGCTAAACTGATAACCAAGTAGGACTTTTAATATATTTTTTTTTGCAGTTTGTAATATATTGAATGTAGTATGACTTATGTATACCTGCATAATGTTTCCATATAAAAAATGCAACATCTTGGCTTAAAAAAAAGATGTTTAATTTAATTCAGTATTGCCTCCTATTTTTAAGTCAATTACAAGACTTGTACTTAAGTCTAATTTTTAATCTATTTTATGTTGTACGTAGGTATGACTATTACCAAAGATATTATTACCTAATTATGACTTTTCTATTTTAGCTCAAAGATTTGTCTCCCCAGTTGTTTCAGTGCATCGATCTTCGGTATTTAAATATCAGTGATAATGAAATCCGAGCCATACCTCCACTTATTTCAAAGTTATCTAATTTACAAGTTTTGATATTTAGCAAGAATGGTTAGTGTTTGTTTTTGCTACCTAGGAGACTACCATTATATGGACTCATTATACATCATACAATATTTTGGTTTATAGTTTTAGATGGAGTGCATCCAAATTTAGACAAATTGAATAAATTGACCATGTTGGATCTCAGTATGAATGACCTTGGGAAGGTGCCTGATGCTATAATGAGTCTCATTAGCTTACAGCAACTATGTTTAAATGACACAGGAATTGATTTTGTCCCTGCCAATATTGGTAGGCTCTCCAATTTAAGAATATTAGAGTTAAGAGATAATAATTTATGTGAATTGCCCAAATCCATTAGACGTCTGACAAATTTACAGAGGCTCGACGTTAGTGACAACAATTTATCTAGTTTGGTTAGTTTATTGTATTTAATATTATTAACTTTGACTAATGTGCCTATTCCTACTATTCATCGTCTTCTTATGTACTTATTTAAATATGAATAATGGAAACATATTTTTTAGACTGAAATATGTGAATCTCATGGAAATTTGACTGAACTGTGGATCAATGGTAACAATATATCGGAATTATCAGTATCGATAACACATTTAAAAAAAATGAATGACTTTGATGCATCATATAATAATTTAGAGTCTGTTCCAAAAGAGATTGGTCATTGGACCAAAATTAGTAATTTAATTCTTAGCTTTAATAATATCTCCACTTTACCAAAAGCAATAGGAAATCTCAGAAATCTCCAAGTGTTAAAGTTAGAGTCTAACTATTTAGAGGAACTACCCAGTACCATTTGCAAATTGATAAATTTGGAAGAGCTCAATCTACAAAACAATTCACTGACCAAAATTCCAAGTGGTATAGGACATCTTCGAAAATTAGCAACTTTAATATTATCTGATAATAAACTACAACATTTACCAGTAGGTAAGAGGTTTTGTTGCTGATTATCATTAAGATTAAGTATTGACTGATAATGCTATATCTATGTAAATAATTGACATACATAAAGTAACATAGGTTTTTTTTTTTCAGAAATTGGTAGTTGTTGTGAGCTCTCAATCTTAAATGTACACAACAACTTCTTAGAAAAACTTCCTGATGAGGTAGGCCATTTGCAACATCTAACAACCTTAGGCCTTATTGGCAATAGACTTTCCTTCTTGCCCATCACCATATCAAAGCTTACGAACCTAAAAGCTTTGTGGCTTACCCCTAACCAAACCCAACCTTTAATACACCTACAAAATGAGCAATTGCCTGACGGACAGGTAGTTTTAACTTCTGTAGTTTTCCCTCAAGTACCACTGCGAGAACCATCTGTGCCCTTACCCCACTTAGGCAACCAGACCACCCATATTACCTTTAGTACTGAAAGAAATGATGTGGATATGTCTGAAAGTAGTAATTTATCTTTAAGCCGAACGCCTACTCCTCATCATAAAGAGCTGAAAAGATTGAGGGAAATATGGAGAAATACTCATATCCCAGGTACAATATTTTTTATTTATTGTTTCTTAAATATATTAACTTATTATTTTCAGTTAATTAAAGCAAATGTATGTCCTTTTGGTTTTTCATGGACTATTAGGATTTATTATCAGAACAAATAAATGAGCATCGGCAAGCTGTCAAAAATATCAGCTTGTTTTTTAAAATGATTCTTTTATCCGATAGGCAATTTATTATCGATTCCGAATATACCAAGTTTGATACCATTATCTTTAAAACTAAAACTGACTGAGAAAAACCATGCCATAACATTAATGTATTAAAAAGAAAATGGTATAAAATAGTATGTTGGTTTAATGCATTGATCTTTACCTTAATAAGTAAATAAAAAATTATGTGTCTCACCTTAATAAGCACACAACTGAAGTGAAACTTCTGAAATAGATATTAGGAATTGTTACATTTATTTAAAGTTTTTTTTTATTATTTCTTTTTTTTTTTCGTTTATAATGCTTTTATAAACCTTCCGAACAATGTTTACGTTTTTTTTCTATTTTTTCCCATTTTTTCGAAAATTTCTGGGTACCCGGGGTATAATCCCCCTCCCCCCCACTAGTGACCTCAATTTTTTTTTGCTTTTTGTTATTTTTTTCCTTATTTCGTTTTATAATATTTCTATTAACTTTCCGAATTTAAAAAAATAATAAAAAATTTGAAAATTTTTGGGCATCCGGGGGATGGGGATATAAATTCCACATTTCCACCCCACTGATGACCCCGTGAAGCTCGACACTTTTTTTAATTTTTTTTGTCTCGTTTTGAACTATTTTTCAAAGCATTCTTTTATCTTTCCATGTTTGGCATACTCGACCGCGTAGGTCATCTCCTTCGCCTTTTTTTCGCCGAAAACTGTGTCTCTAACTTTTTTTTATATACGTATATAATTTTTCTTATTTCGTTTTATAATACTGTAACGGAATATAAGTTATTAAAAATAAGTTGATTCCGCTCCACTAAATTCTGTCTATTTATCAATGGTTTTCGATGTTCGGTATATTAATCGCCAGTGACATCTATCTGAGAATGGATATATTTCGCACAATTAACTATTTAAGAAGAACAGGTACCCTGGTTTATATCCATAGTTAGCGGATTCGTGTCGTTGTAGATTTCTATATTGAGTGATGAGTGACACCTATACGGAAACGGGCTTATCTCATATAATTGGTAATTGATGGACGTAGTACGCTATTCAATACCTGTAATTTAAGCATTTAATCTACAACAGATTACTATATTTAGCGTACGCTGAGTATTTCCTTAGTTTGTCGCCGGGTATCCTATAACGGTTGTCACATGATTTGAATTACCCAATGAGAACATCGAAAATCAGAATTCGTTGAACGTCTTAAATTTTAAAGGAAAGATCGTTTATCTTTGTGGCAACTCGGTAAGTGCTAGTTTTTTGATCTTGAAATATTTTATTCATCTTGATATATTTCACTAATCTTTTAATTTTTCAAATACATAATTAATTGTTTCTGATTCACTTAATCATATTTTGCTAAAGCAAGAATTTAGCATTTTTATATTACACTTTCTAGTAACTTACAACTTCAATAATCTTAATTTTTGTAGTGACCATTGAGTTTAAATACCGATTTGTTGGTGGATAATTGCGTATCTTATTAGTCAAATTCATGTAATTTGATAATGGTCACGCATATTATTTTACGTATTTTCATTTAAATTGAACAGTATTATTTGGGAGATTTTCGGAGTGAATTTTATATATTCTTGTAAAGGTAGTAAATTGAATTTTAGTAGCATTTCTCTGAATTTTCCCTCATAGTATTGTTGGTTATATTTTTTGTTCAGGCTTATTTCATAAAAAATTTCAGTTTATTTGTAACATCAAGTATATAATTATTGACACTTGCCGTGTCACGTTACAACACTGATGTACCGACATTGATTTGCCGCAAGATAGAGGTCTGTGGGACATTACGAATTATAAGAGCAAATTGATATTTCTGTCTTTATTGTTAATTATATTTAAACATTCATGTTTAGTTCGTGTTGTCTCTAGGAGCTCTGGAGCCCCAAAAAAATTTAGTTGACAAAGAAAACAATCCAATCTATACCCTAATCTCATGCTTAACTTAGTTAAATTAAATTAAATAAATTAACTTTCGCTACAAATTAGTGCCTATTAAATTTGTCCTCACAAATTGGCGACTGAGCTAGTAAATCATTAAAAAGTGACAAACAACTGTTCAATTAGTTACAAAGTGGCGCCCAACGCCATACATAATTAATTAATATTTAACCAAATAAGTTACAATACTTTTATTAACTTTCGATCGATCCGAGGCTCCGTTGCAGAGATTTCGGCAAAAAACCTGACCCCCCATATGATCAAAGGTAGTTCCTCATGAGGCGCACCTACCCTAAAAATTTCGACCTTGTAGCTCTTCCCGTTCTCCCGAAATTAATTATTTTAGTTTTGTCTTCTCCCCTCTCTCCTTGACCCGGCTACATGTGAAAAATCCAGCCCTCTAGCTATACTGGAACATGCTTAATTAAAGTGGTGTTTCAGTTTGGTTTCCGTTTCATTTGATTTTTTCATTTTTTCTGACTTACTACCCTCGCTAAAGAAGTTTCACTTCAAAAAACTGGTCGGCGCACTGTCTAAATATATAGCACAATGTCTACAAGTAAATATATCTGAATAAATTAAATTAAATTGGTTAGGTTATATTAATTATTATAATTGTATAATGGTATTTATTGATTATAAGAAATACTGTTTTAAGTTTTGAAATTAAAAAAATAATATTTACGATTGCCAAGACATTGGCATATTAAAGGTCATTAAATAAAAACGCAGTTTGACTATAATTATTCACATGGGTTTTTATATATGTTTTGTTACAGTGAACCAGGTTCTAAATGTGTCTGAAATCAAGGAAGCCAAAGTAACTCACATATCAGGTGATCTCAACGCATCTCAAACTAGTCTCAATGGACATGAAAGTGAACCAGCTGATGTGCTGGAGAATCTTATGGAAAAAAATGAACGGACTAGAACACCTCCCAAGCAGCCACCACCTTATCATATTGCTGCCGCATATTCTAAAAACGCGCATCTGTTCGCCCACAGTCCTCCCAGTCCACACGATCAGCCAAAACAATTTAGTCAACAACAGCCTGCTAATATACACATGCCGACACCTAAAATGGCCAATCGTCATCAATTGATGGAGAGCAATAATCAGACTGGTCTGCAATTATTGAGGTAATTAATTATCAATCTAAAGTTTGTAATCAAAAAGCCAGGTACCAAGAGTTTTATTTATTTATTTTATTTATTTATTTCAATTTCATGTTACAGCAAAATAGCTTACATACGTCAACTTATTTGAGTTAAATTTTATTCATTTGAACAATACCTTAACACTATTTTAAAACCATTAATTATAAGTATCATTAAAACAGTTAAAAGTACAAATAAAAATATAACAATATATCACTTAAAATTAAGATTTTACATAGAGATAAACATCTACAACACCGAAACTTGTATATAAAACTATCGTTAACTTAAACATAAAAGAATAGAAATGACTGTAGAGAGAACTTGTTTACACTGGGAATGAGATATCCCTGTCTTCCAAAAAGTCATTTATATGATAGTAGGCTTTTCCAATTAGGAACTGGTAAATCAACGTTTTAAAGGCTTTAAACTCGAGTCTTCTAATATATAGGGGTATTTTATTTATGAATTTTACCGAAATGTAATCAGGTCCATTCTGACATCGACGAACTCTTCTAAAAGGCACAGAAAAATCACCCTCTCCACGCGTGTGTAGGCCATGAATTTCACCGTTAGTTTGGTAGCTGTCTCTGTGCTGATAGATATGCAATAGATTTTGGTATATATAAACTAGGAAATGTTGGTATTCCAAGTTCAATGAATGCATTTTTGCAATCATCTCTATAGCCCAGAGCAGCAACCACTCTAACAGCCCTACGCTGAAGAGCAAAAACCCAGATTGCCCCAGAAGAGTGTCCCCACGCAATCGCTGCATATGATAAAATTGAATGACACAAAGCAAAATAAGCTGTTTAAAAATACATGGTGACACCCTGTTACACAGGTTACGAAGAACAAAGATAGCTCCATGCATCCTTCCTGCAACCTCATCAGTATGACGAACCCAGGTGAGCCCCGCATCAATGTGCACACCAAGGAATTTGGAACAATCAACAGTTTCAAATGGAGTCGTACCTATATCGCGTAAAGAAAAAACCATATAGTTGGTTTTTTCTTGATTTAAAATTAGACCATTGTTCCTAAACCAGACGTCTACCTCAGACTGCATCTCACACATTCTGCCAACCGCATCCTCAAAGCTATGATCTGTAAGAGAAGCAGTTGTATCATCAGCAAAAAGTACATATCTTCCAAGATGAGTATCAGAAGGTAGAGAGTTTACATAAATTAGGAAAAGGAGAGGCCCCAAGACTGAGCCCTGAGGCACTCCCATACTTATGCCCTGTTTTACTGATGACAAACCACCACTCACCACAAACTGTTGCCTATCACTTAAATAAAACTCCAACAGTGCAATAGCGATATCACCAAACTTGTAGTACGAGAGCTTTGCGATTAGCAGTCTGTGGGAGACACAGTCGAAAGCCTTGGTCAGGTCACAGAACATAGAGCAAGCATAATCCTTATTATTTATCGCATCAGAAATAAACGAGACCAAATCAATGATTGCCAACGAAGTACTTCGACCCCGCCGAAAACCAAATTGCCTTTCACTCAGGATATTTGCAGAATCAAGATACCCCAAGATCCTCTCAGATATGCACTTTTCAAATATCTTTGACAGTACTGGCAGCAAAGAAATGGGGCGGTAGTTGGACACGTCACTGTGATCTCCCTTTTTAAAAATGGGAACCACAAGAGCAGTCTTCCAAATGTCCGGAAAGATTCCCTCTCGGATACATCCATTTATTACCTTTGTTAAGGGAACAAAAAGAATATCGCGAACACTCTTGATGAGCCTCATTGACAATCCAAAACAATCCCTACTATTCTTGTTTTTTAGTTTACTTATAATGTCTCTGACCTCAATATAAGAAAACTCCTCAATTTGAAAGTAACTTTCAGGCAGATTATTATATACTGTATTTTCAAAAAATTCAGTTGGGATTTGAACATTTTGCAATAATTGAGGAGCTATATTTACAAAGAAATTGTTAAACTCATTAGGACTAATACCAGGGTCTTGTAAATTTGAATCTTTTTTAGTTTTCCGATTTTTATTTATGATATCCCACATACACTTAGCTTTATTGGCTGAATTGTCAATTAGGCCATCATAATACTCACGCTTCGCCACCTCAATCGCTGTCCTGTACATGTATCTATACTCTTTTTTTAGAGCAATATTACCTGGTGTTGGATGATTATTGGAAACATCCGAGAGGAAATCAAGGTGATCTCTCATTGCAGAGAGCTCCAGGTTAAACCAGTTTTCATATTTATTATTTTCGTTAGTGATGATTATTTTCTCTGGAAAAGAAGACAGAAATGCTTGCTCTATTTGGCTGTTGAACACCTCAGCAACTGCATTTGCTGTTAAATTTGGGTCCGAAACAAAAGCCCATGAAGAATTACTCAAACAGTTGTAGAAATTGCTCTTACCAACCTCAGGTCTAATTTTTTTGGTCACTGTTCTGTTCTCTGTTCCTGTTATTGGTATAATGACCTTCTGCGCACAGTGATCGGAGAGCCCGGTATCCACCACAGAAGCAATCGCACAGTTAATCCGAAAATTCATATATATATTGTCGATGAAATTACCGAAACGGGTTGAACTAAAAATAATTTGCTCAAACCCAAAAGAAAAGATCATATCACAAAAAGTAACTGCTTCATTCTGATTAGTACAAAACAAAATATTAAAATCACCAATCAAAATAATCTTTTTACCAATTCCTATTTCCTGTACTAGTTGCTCTATTAAGGTAAAAAATGAGTGAGTCACTATTTGGTGGTCTGTAAATAGAAAATATATATATCAAAATCATTAAGAAAAATAGCTGCAATCTCTACTGTTCTCTCTACTGTCAGGCGTTCTGAAATTGGCGCAACTTGACAATTAACATTATTCCTAACAAATATGACTGAACCTCCGCCCCTGCAAGTAGTTCTGCTACAAGACGCCCCAAGTTTAAAATGTGGTACTGGATTTGCTCAATTTCCTCCACTTTCAACCAGTGCTCTGTGAGGCATAATATTTGGATATCTTTGTCATTTAGATATGCTTGCAATAAGTCACATTTTGATCGTAAAGACTGAATATTTGTGTGAAATACAGTAATGTCACTCGTCATCAAATGTTGCGTATTTACATGTTTCGGTCCTGTTGAGTAGGGTGGAGTGAAAAATGATTTTTTTTTATTTCTTTGATGTAATAGTTACAAAAAGTTTCCATTAGGATCACATATTATCCATACCAATTTTTGTTTTAATCGCTTTATATTTAGAGGGTCCGCCAGACCCACCAATGTTAGAAAAGCAGTTGAAAATTGCAACTTTTTTAAATTCGTATATAACTGCATTCTTTACGTGTAAATGTTACTAATAGCAAAAATGATACTCAGGTTAGTCATATATGCAATACTACTACTAATGGTAATTGCGATCAATCATTTAAAGTCTCAAACTCAAACTCAATATGCTTTATTGTTCTAACTACAAAGTCATTAACAAAGCACTAAAACTAAAATTTCTTGTCATAGTATTAATCTATAGTAGATAAGTATTCGTCTTAGGTTTTTTCTTTGTTGATTATGAAACACATAGATACAATAAGTAAGAAATAACAGTCGCAATTGTCTTTTGTTACAACACACTCACAGAGTAAAATTATACAAGAAAGAATGTAAACATTCAAGAAAATAACTATCAAAAAATCAATTGTACAAACAAACTATCAAATAGTCAAGTCAAGTGTATAAAGAAAATTTTACAAAAGAAAAAAAGAAAAGATTTTTTAGCCATCAACACCTGCATTTCTCAATCAACAGGGTCTTGGAAGTATTCATCCAAAGAGTAGTATGCCTTTTTTAGCAGAAATGTCTTAACACCCCTTTCAAAAGTACTTTTGTTAGCTGACAGTCGGATGCTCAGAGGAAGCTTGTTAAAAGTTTTTATACCATCGTAAAAAACAGAATTTTTAACCAAAGAGGAAGTTGGTATAGGCGGACGCAGCAAACCTAATACTCTGGTTGGATACCTAGGATTTCTCACCATAAATTTGTGCAGATGCTTAAAGATTAAATTTACCGTCTCTAAAATATAAATACATGTGAGTGTTAGTATGTTTAAGCGAATAAAAAGGGGACGACAGGAGTCAAGAGGCTTTGATTTGCAAATATACCGTAGTGCTCTTTTCTGAATAACAAACAAACTCTGAATCAAATAATTACTTGCACTACCCCAAAACACAATCCCATAGCGAAGATGTGACTCCACCAATGCATGATAGACTGTCTTCCCCATTTCCGAACCAAGTTCCTGGACACATACCCTCACTGCGAAACAGCCAGATGATATTCTACCAGCCAGAGTAGAAATATGAGAAGAAAACCTAAGTTTATCATCAATAGTTAGACCCAGAAATTTAGTCTCTGGTTCACAGTGAACTGGGAGGTCCCCTATAGATATGTTCTGAAGGTTGCACCTAAAGGAAAGTATTTTGGTTTTTCCAGCATTCAAAGTTAAAAGGTTGGAGTCACACCAGGATTTTATGATAAGCAGATCATTCAGTATGGATTGGTGAAGCGAAACTGGGTCTTGATTGTGCCACAGAATGGTGATATCGTCAGCAAATAAAGTAAAATCACCATTGATTTGAAGTTGTGCCATATCATTTATATATATCAGGAATAAAACAGGACCCAAGACTGAACCCTGAGGAACACCGTCGCTTATGGCCCTAGACGACGAACACTCAGACTCCCAGGAGACCCGCTGACTACGTCCCGTTAAAAAGGAAGTAAACCAAGATAAAGAAATCCCTCGAAAACCACAGCACCTAAGTTTTTTTAGCAAGATATTGTTACGTTTTTCCCGTGGGTTCTTAACAAAATTACAACTTGACTAT
>MU183182.1:25534-43168 GCA_016904865.1 Pissodes strobi
TTGGTGCCAACATTGGGTTTTCCTTTGCGCCGTTTAATTTCTTTAGGGCCTTGCTGAGTTCGGTGACCTTGTTCAAATCGTTTGTCAGTTTCATTCGATATCGATACGGACTGCACATTCTTAGCCGGTTTGCGCTTACGATTTCGTTGTATTTGGAATCCAACATCGTTCGGGTCCGTTCGATCAGCCTCGAGTTGACTCGACCGACTTGACGAACCAGTTTGCGGTTCTGGTGGTAGCAGTTGCCGTGCTTCTTCTGCGTCATCCTCCATCAGATGTTCATGGTTGACATTTGGAATTGAAATGGACTCGCTCACGTTGACATGTGGAATTGGAACAGCTGATTTTTGTTTGGGTTTGGGGGAAAGCTTTGTTTGCTGTTTTCCCGCCTGTTTCTGTTGATTTTCCTCTAGTGCCTGTATTTTCTCCTTCATAAGCAAGGTATTTTCAATTAAAAGTTGATTTTTGTTCTGAAGTTCCTTTATTAGTAGTTTAAGTAGCTGAATTTCATTTAGATTTTCGGGTTGTTCATCAGAGGTTAGATTGGTTTCACAACATATTAATCTTGTATTATGAATGAATTTCACCTTTTTAGCGTAATCCCTTTCTGCACTAGAGCGATGGTAAATGTTTCCACACTTTATGCACACAATTGAACTACTTTTATTGTTTTTATGACATACAAAAGTCGATTTTTCTGGCAGATCGCTGTCGGACGTTCGTTTATCGTCAGCCATCTTGGGTAATTCGCCATCTTGGGTAATTATTTTCAGGAGGTGCTAGGCGACTAAGTTAGAGACGGCCAACTTGAAAAACTTGCCGACATTTACATAACGTCAGAACACCATGCAAAAGCTTCAATTGGGAAGCAAATAAAATTTAAAGTAGCTTTTATTAAATCAAATGGCCCACTGTCACGGTTCGACGCACTTAACTTGTCAATTAATAGCGAGGGGTTAACCACTCTGCGCAATACTGTCGCAAATTTGGCCGCAATCCGCGAAATCTACGTGCAATCCCTCGATCTCCTGCGAAATCATTGTAAATCCGCCCAATTTTACTCTGGCGCAATCCTTGGAAATCCCGCGCAATCGCCCGCAGTCCCGCGAAATCGGTGCAATCGATGAATTCTAGCGAACGTCTAGTGGAAAGATTAAAATTACTAGTTTCTTCGCAAATGGTAGGTCATACGGGCCACCAAAATGAAATTATATCAATATTGGAAGAACTTTGAGAAGCAAAAATAATTGTATAAAAGGTAATTAATTGCAAAGAAACAATTATTGTTATAGAACATGAAGTTAAAATATCGATTGATAAATTCGGATCACACATAATTTTCAAAGATCAAAATAAATCAGAATATAGAAATGTTCCTTCTTCTTCTTTTTCTTCTTCTTCTTCTTCATCTGCTGAGATCTAAAATATTGTGGATATTAATAAACTAAAATTGTACTATAACATTGTTTTACCCTTTATCGGAAACTAGAATTCTGTTAAAAATCAGTATGACTTACATCAAGATGATAGCACTGCGTATGTTTTCCCATTCAAAGAGGGGTATATAGAGAAAGTTTGAATATCCATAAGAAGATGTTGCTCTTCATATAAACGGAAAAGCAACAAGATATGGAACGAAAACTAAAATTATATCAGGTGATGTAATCAGTTTTCACAACGCTAAAAAATCGATAAAATATTTGCCTATATTTTATGGAGAACTTGTAATAAAATGTCCAATTTTAATAGAACAATAAACATTCTTAACTAACAACTATGACAGATAACTTTAAAGAAAGCGGAAAATAATACATCATCGGAGGGTTATAGTAAACGGTTTAAGTGATTTATGGCAAGCTGATTTAGTTGAAATGATACCTTATTGGAAATTCAATAAGTTACATGTTGTTACTACCACTAATGTATTCTCAAAATATGTTTGGATAGAACCAATCAAATCAAAATTAGGGAAAGAAGTTACTCAGGCTATGAGGAAAATTTTGGAAAGGGTTGAAAATGTCCCAAAAAATCTTCAAACTGATATGGGAAGAGAATTATTCAACAAAGATTTTCAAAAGTTAATGGTTGATTTTAACATAAATCATTATAACACTTATTCTAATTTAAAAGCCAGTGTGGTGGAAAGAGTGAACAGAACTATAAAAAATTTAATGTGGAAAAAATTTAGCTTGCGTGGCAAGTACAAATGGATTGATATTTTAGATGAAATAGTTCAGAAATATAATAACACAAAACATTCGACAATCGATAAAAAGCCAATTGAAGTTAACAAAAATAATGAAAGAGATATTTTAAGATCATCTTTTACTCGCGCAGAAACAATCGATCCAGTGGCTCCAAAATTTAATGTGGGTGATTATGTGCGGATAAGCAAGCAGCGAGAAGCATTTTCCAAGAGTTACACACCGAATTGGTCAAATGAAACGTTTCGCATAAAAAAGTTAAAGTTACAAATCTTATAACATATTTGCTTCAAGATGAAAAAACGCAAGAAATTGCAGGACGGTTTTATGGAGAAGAGCTGCAGAATGTTACGCATCCAGATGTCTATTTGGTAGAAAAAGTATTAAGAAATAATGGAAATAAATGGCATGGATTGGATAAATCACACAATTCGTGGATTCTTAAAAGAGATGTATTATAATTTAATGATTGTACGTACCTTAAACGTATTTTAATTAAAACTTATATATTTTTTTATTAAATAAAACAAATAGTATTGAAATATTTTATTAAAGATCGATTTAACCTTTGATTAAAAATCTTGTTCCTATGTTCCTTACTCAGAAATATGTCCAGAACATTTTGACACTGCACAATTCTTCTATCAAATCGAAGTCTGTCTGCATAAAATTTCTGATATTCAGATTTTCGCGCTTGCCTGTAGGCAAAGGGCCACACCATCATCCAATATAGTTTATTTTTATCTTCACAAATATTGACTGATTTCTTCATAATATTTCTTCGTTGAAAGATTATTTTATAATTTTTCTTCCAATTGTGCCGGATACAAAAAAAGCATTTCTAGCATCACATATACATTTTCACTATTGACATTCTGATTTGGATTTAGCACTTCATGTCGGATATAATGTTTCTTGATTGCGTGCAAAGGCTAGTTTGAAACAATTTGAAATACTTCTCAAATTCTTGTTTCTTAATTATTTGAATTCTATAATCCACAATCTCAATCCGATTTTACTCTGGCGCAATCATTGGAAATCCCGCGCAATCGCCCGCAATCCTACGAAATCTTTGCAAATCCCGCGCAATCCTACGAAATCATTGGAAATCCCTCGAAATCCTTGGAAATCCCGAGCAATCGCCCGCAGTCCTGCGAAATCGGTGCAATCGATGAATTCTAGCGAACGTCTGGTCTTGTTTTCTTTGTATTTTAGAGGCTAAAATCGAGTTTTTAAAATGGCTCTTTTTATCCCTCAGAAACTAAAATAAAATTAGGACAGTTGAAGTGCAAATAATTGTTTTTTTTTTACTAGGTGACAAGTTTTTTTTTATTCCTCGGCTTATTTTTGGCCCCAGAATAAAAATGCCATTTTAGTTCCTAGGAAATGTACCTGTTACTTTATTCTTTATTTTATATATCCACGATGCTCCCTTTTTAAATGATAAAACCTGTAAATGGATATCAAAACATGATGACTTACTCTGCAATACATTGTGTCGATTTCGAAAACTTACAATGCCATCATTTTGTTGAAACTTTTAGTTTCTTCACTCCTACAAAATCAATAAAATTATTGACTTAGGTTGGTTTGGGTTCGTTGCATTTTGCCAAAAAAAAATGTTTTATTGATATTTGGGCCAACACAAAAACAAGCAAAAAACAAGATTAGATCGACATGTTTGGCCAAGAGAGGAGGACAGGCAAATTTTAGCCAACAAATTCATATTTTTGACCCGATTCCATACTATGATTACTGATTACTGAATATCATGATAACCTTTTAATTAATTTTTGGATTATTCGGTGAAATGTGTTTGGCCTTACTTTAATCCTTAAACAGAGTCTTAAACGCATTCCACTTAGTAATTCAGAAGTTAACCTACTTAGTAATCAAAAATGGAACGGATTAATTGAAATTTAAGAAAAATACAAGGTTACTTTTTTACCTATTCCTTAACAGATGGACACAGTGTATTTTAAATGTTTTTATGTTTCGTTTTTATACCCCAAAAACGCCGCAATCACATGAAATCTTAGTACAATTTGACGTAATCCCGCGAAATCCTCTGCAATCCTCAAGAAATCGCGTGCAATCGCTCGCAATCATTAAAAAAAACCACGAGAAATCTCTACTTTTGCGCAATCGCGTCACATTTTTACCCCAGTGGTTAACCCCTCGATCAATAGCAGGGCACGAAAAAATTATTCTTGTACCAAATATATTTCTGGCCTTGGTGGTCCTTGTTACTTAATTTTGACACGTTTTCCGAAATTACTTGCATTTTCCTTGATGTTTGAATGGAGATGACGCTATTTTTCAAAACTGTCAACGGCCCTGGTATACCCAAGTAAATTACAAATTCTGGGCGCAGGCGACCGACCAGAAGGCAATCCGCAATTAGTGGCCATATATAAAATTGCATGGATTCAAATCGGCAGATCGGGGTGGCCAAGAATTAGGTCCGCCCGATCAATCTATTTATTTACTTTATTATGATGTACCAAAGCCATGATAGTAGAAATCAGTTCATCAGATTGCATCCAGAATATCATACTATCAAAAAAGATTCTAGCAAATGTATTTTAGTTCTAAGACATTGTATATGATAATGCATGACTTTCAGAGTGACACAAACCGGCGTGCTCTTATTTGGTTGATTTAAAGGATTTAGACACTGTGCTTTTTGGTCCTTGATCCTTGGGACGGCGTCGAAGATTCGTAAAAGGGTTATAAATTATTCCTGCGGGCCAGACATTTTGACACATAACCTTGTTTTTTCTCATAACGAACACCAGTCCAAAAAGAATTTCTCCTTCTGTTTTTTTGGTCTAATCTTTTCAGATGCACACTCCACCAGTTTAAATTTATGCTTCAGGTACGATGTAGTGGCTTCTGTAGTAGTCTTTGGAGTAGAACCGGACAGAAAGATCAAAGATATATTTTTTTTTGCTTTGCCACTTGGATGGTACAGTTTTCTTTCTCTTCTATATAGGGTGCTGGACGGTTATGCTTCTAAAGCAGGGTTATTCTCCTGTATTATTCATGCGCTGTTTTCCTTTATTATCTTAGTTAAACCAATGTTTTTTTAAGATCAGCAATTACCACGGCCTCATTTAAAGTTTCTGGTCGGTATAAACAATTTATTATGACCACCAAGGTGGAGGTAGTAATTAACTTTATAATTAATCAATTTAATTAGTGGACTGTATTAAAATGTGGGGGTTTTATTCATAGGGTGCGAATTGAAACATGTATTTTAGGTATTACGTACTTTAATAATGCAATAATTAATTTGCATTAAATATGGTTAACAATAATTTCTAACTACTTTTAAGCATTCATCCTTTCACACATAAAACTAAATAGGTACTGTACATACGGTTAACTATTATTAAATATCTAACAAAACTTCTTGATTATTTAAATCTAAAATGAACTAGGTAACTCTTTTCTTTATTGAATTTCTTTTTCAACTAACTGCCTTTCCTTTCACACAAAATACCTTGTACTTTCCGTTTTCACAAAATACCTTGTATTTTCCGTTCACACAAAATACCTTGTACTTTCCGTCTTCTTCGATTCGCTAAATTTAACTTTACCAGGAATATAAGACGCCGAACATTTTATTCGAACTTTGAATACAGGAACAGATGTCTGCTACAAATTTCCATCCGCCATTTTACGCAGAGACATTACGTGTCTCTAGAAAATGCGTTAAAATGCCCAAAGGAGTTCTTTATCCAAGCTTGGGCAAAGAGAACAGAGTACAGCAAATTTTCTCAAAATATCTGTGCAAACAAATGAGTAAAACTACTAAATATCTTGGCATCAGCCAGAGCAATGATTGAGTAGATGTGCTTGGCACCAAATCCAAACAGAGCGGTGACTGGACCGTTGTTTCACGGGTGAGTGTTTGTAAGGCACTAAAATCTATTTTTTCCTACCGGCGCGGCAGGGTAGAACATGTTCTTTCTTTATTTGACATATTGTTGTTTACACAACACTGACGGAGACGAACATATATTAAATTGAGACCGATTAATAACGATTTTCTTGACGGAGTGACATTTTGCTTTCTAGCGATTGTTGCATATGACGGAATCTATTAACCGACAGTCCAGGTTTGGGCTAAGGCGTAATTGAAATACACTGCTTTAAATGCACAAATTTGTTGTTTACCTGGAGTGAAATAAGTCTAGTTGGGTTTGAATTATGACTCAATCATATTACAGACATGCAGGATGTTATCATCAAACTATACGGTGAAAAACGCAAGTTAATACACATGTTGGGATGTTTCCCCGACAGTTTCTATGTAGTATGTAGCAAAGCTCAATGCAAAAACCGATTTGAAAATATTCATCCCTTGTCTTGAAAACAAAGCATTTGTGATCCTATGTTTATACTACAAAATTTTCCTTATATTTTGGGTTTCAGAATTCACTAAAATCTTTACGTAGCCTAGGAAAGAGATGGCAATGTACATTTTGGTGCTACTGTCTGTTAAAAAACAGAAAGATTAACAAGAAATTAGGTGGTTTATTAGTATATAATAATGCAACAATTTAAATTGTAATTGTCTTTTAAATCTACTTTTATTTATTTATGTCGCTATGCTCTCTGTTCTTTTTCGATGCGATTTAGCGTCAGATACAGGACATGGGAACATAAAAACATTAGATCAAAACATTTAGAAATCGGCAGTTTTTTCAGAGTTCCACGTTCTGAATCTTTAATACGTTCCTTCATAGTGAAATGGATTATTTCTCATACATCTGGTTCTAAAACACGAAATTGATACTATTTCAATTTTTATAATCCATAGGAAAGTGACAATGAAATCGATCTCGACGAACACAGATGAAGTAGTCAATGCGCAACCCGAAAAATCCTATTGGCCTTTTGGACAACACAGTGTTAGCAAAGTTATGGAAATTGAGATGCCCGAATATCACGAATCTGGCGACTTTCAGATTGTCGCTAAAAATGATGTAAGCCATTTATAAATTCAAACAGTATACAGTGTGGCCCAAATTGGGTATACATGTATGGGTATCTTGGAAACCATAAGAGATAGAAAACCGGTTAAATGGGGAAAGTTTTAGGTCATTCAATTCCCAATTCAATGCCATTTCGATAACGATTTGATCTTTTTTCGTTTTTGAGATATTTTGAAACAATCAGAAAGCTGTATTTTCGTAAAAGCGCTGTATTTTTTTTTATTTAAAGATATTTTTAAAATCTGTAAAAACATTGTTAGGACAACTTTTTATGCTCGATGCACCCATGTATTCAGTTTTTAGTTCTGACGTTTTGGTTATGAGAAACCAGCATCAACTTCTTTTTTTCTTATGGCGGCCATTTTGTTTTTTAGCACATTTAAAAAGAACGTTTTTTTCCCTTTCTTGTGATGTATAACACTTCATAAAAATATTTTATTTTTATGTAAGAAAACGACAAATTTAATTTTTAGCTGGGTTGGCCATGACTGCGGAGGCCATTGGCGGTACAAAACAAATATTGCTAGTGTTTCATAGTTATTTTACTGAAAAATATACGAAACATTGATCAGACAAACATCAAATTTGACTTTTCATTTTTAGTAATTTTTGTTTTTATTAATATTTGTTAAAAGGTAAGTTTAATAATAGCTGCCCTGCCAAACATCATTAAAAAAATATCAATATGTTAAGAATGTTATATTAAATGCAATAGGAATACAAGTGTAGCACCGCCAGTTATAGAACTCAATCCTGACAGTCAACACTCAAGATTCAAGCCTTAAGACAAGCCTGTTATGAACCTATGAAACTATAGAAGCCTTGGGAAGCCATGTGACCAAAGGACAAAAAAATATTGAAACAGTATTGAGTTGGCTTTAGCAACAGTTGCTACGGAGAGCAGTTGCCGTACAAAACAATATTTGATACACGATACACATATAACGGTATGCTGATTTCTAGACCGGTTTTTGACTCATCCGCGCATCTACGTCACCCGGGAAAAAATGTTCCTTTCGACGCTGTCATAGTTTATTTAGTTAAACGAATTTTTAGATTTGTTTTGTGTTTATATATGTTACAGGATTATTTAAAATAAAAACTTATAGTATAATTATGCCGAACCGTGCTGTGGCTACTTGTAAGAACAATAATAGGAGGACCAAAGGGAGTAATATTCGGTAAATATTTTCGTTTTCCTAAACATGAGTTAGCAAATCAGTGGATTCGTGCTTGTCGAAGGGAAGATGGAATTAACATAAAAGATGGTAAGTATCTTTAATTATTAAAGCTTTACTTTATTATTTATTATTTTTATTACATATTTCCACGATTTGCATGATTTTTTATAGCAGTGGCACACACTCTATGGCTAGAGATGGATCCTAATTTCATGTACCGTACCGTGATTTTAGCTGCCGCTAATTCGACATTTGGCTGCTGTGCCTTAGTTCCGTTCTTTAAACATTCTTTTTAGATATACCACGATCAAGTCACGGTTCAAGGTCCAGCCAGACACTATGTGGTTAAAAAATATTTGCCAAAATGTAAATAAGTAAAAAAAATAAAGCAACATGTATTATTGAAGTGTGTTTGAAGTGAAACTTCTTAACGCGCGCCGGGAGGAATATTTACACATGTTCACATACGATGGTACTAGTGGGGTGCTAAAATCCGTTAGGTTCTGTAACGCTACAAAAGCTAATTGATTTGCGTACCTAATCGCGCCATGTCTTCGCTATGCAATCCTTCTGTTCGAACAGCTCTCGTGGCGGAGTGGTCTAGGTGGTTAGGTCTCGATTCGACGGCTCTATCGGCGGAGCGGCACGGCCTGAGTTCGAACCCCGTTGATTTTTTATTTTTTTTCAGGTTAAGTTTCTATACAGTTTTATGAAGAATATTTTTTTTTCATTTGGGCCTTTTCTTTTTGTTAATTGAGTGGTATATTTAAAAAAACGACTTTTAAACGAAATCCGTTACGATATGTATATGATTTTATTGTGATATGTTTGTTAGCAAAAAATATGGGATATACTATTACCTTGTCAAGACATAAGCGAAACTTTTATGAAGAATATTTTTTTTCATTAGGCCTTCCCTTTTTGTTAATTAGTATTATATTTAAAAAATGGTATATTTAAAAAAACTACTTTTTAACCAAATCCTGTACGATATGTAGGGGTCGTCATTTCCTTGACAACTTCTTGATTTTGTCTTGAACTTGTCTTGATTTCAAGACAAGATCATGACAAGAAATGATCCTTGTTTTTCAAGACAACACAAGAAATTAGTTCTCGAGTCCAAGATTTCTTGGAAAGAAACCAACAAAATCTTGAAATTTCTTGAAAATGTAAAATAAAAAAAAACTCATTTGTTTTGCTAGTTTATTGAAAATAAAAACAAAGCACTGGAACATTTTTAATGGAATGATAAAAAAAATTATTATGTAAAAAATAACTTTTTTAATTTCAAAGATTTTTGGATATGTTAAGGCTTAAGGTATTGGGATCAAAAAGTACTTTGCAAACCGAGTCTACTTCAGTGGAAGTGAAATAAATATGTAAAAATGGGCAAAAAATATTTGAAAGGGATCAGAATGTTGACTATTAAATAATGAGGTCAATACAAAGAAAATTAAAATTGTACTTTAAGTTTGGTAAAACTATATCTTGTGGGCTAAATTAAATTGAATAATTTTTTAATGCTTAATGACTTTTTATTTGCAAGGGATTTTTTTTTAATTATTTTTAGATATGTTATGGGCTAAGATATTAGAATCAAAAAGAACTTTGCTCAGCTGATCTACTTCAGTGGTGTACAGAATATTTGAATTTACGTAATTTTTTTTAAATTAAGACAAAATTAATTTACGAAGGAATGAACTATAAAACAATATTATCATGACCGCGTGCCCCTCGATTCTACGCATCAAGTATAAACATCACATCAACCAATCTCATCCCGACTTTTTTACTTAGTTCTCAAATGTTGAAATAATACTTAAATAACCATTTATACATTTAAATTATTTTCTAGAGTAAAACTATGTATAATATATCAATTATAATTAGTAATATAAATATGGAATGAAAATGCTTTTATTCTTTAGTTAACACACGTACATGTATAATTAGGAACGTACCTATTATCGAAAATGTCCTTTAAAATCCACCAAAACTGCGAATATTGCATTTCAAAACATATGTTCTATACACGCTTACATAGCAGAATCGAAAGCGTCGTTCCCGGGTGACGTCACACGTTTCTGTTTGGGAGGTTCTGCCTGCGCAAGAGCATACCGTTATATGTGTATCGTGATTTGATATTAATTTCCAAACTATCGTTCTAAATGTAGGTATCGTTTTCTGTTCATAACTGCTTACTTTACAACGTACTACTATTAACATACCCAAACTAACTAATCTAACCACGCGAAACCGGCTAGACCCCACCACCTCGTCCCGCTCGAGGACCCAGCCACCGCCGATGCATACGCATACACAGTTGTTCACGGTATTTGACGGTACAAAGTACAAAGTTTACAGAATATGCAGGTATCTGCCGCACGCTTGTGATCTCAATGCATTAAAGTTTCGACAGTGAGTGAGGCAACTTATATTTATTCTGTAAACTTTGCCCAAAGATTACACCGAGGGGTGTAATATCCGGGGACCTAGCTGGCCAATTTACAGGACCCCGGTTTGATATAACATTATTTAATTGTAAATGAATGGTCCTATAAGTTGATTATCTAAAAACAAATTATACTATTTGAATTTGTAAATATTTTGCGGACTATGTAGACTTACCGTACACACCACACCAAACATTAAAGCCAAATCTTACTTGTGGCCTACGTTCTGCCACTTGGTGAGGATTATCAGTGGCCCAAAAATGGATATTCACCATAATGAATGCTCCGCAGTTGCTGAAAAACGTTTCGTCGCGTCGGTCCAAATAATCTTCATACTGAAATTGGGGTTTTCATGACATTGGTTTACAAACCAGTTTGAAAATCATAATCGCCTTGGGTCTGTTTCCTTTAAAACTTGAACAATAGTAGGTTTATAAGGACGATATTTGTTTTCTTTAAGGACTGTTTGGATAGTAGTTATTGGTATAAGTATTTCCCTCGCACGTACTCTCGTCGTCGTCGTCGGGTTCGCATTAAAATATCCTTAATGTCATCGTCACGAGCTTGATTGTCCTTCTGATATTTCTTTGGCGATGGTACTTCAAAGCTTCCATAATTTTTTAAGTTCAGGTCAAGCCTCGCGAATAGTCTTGGCTGTTGCCTCTCAGGATACAGGTCCAAATAGTCGGCGGTGGCAAGATTTGTATTTCTATTATATTTAATATAACATTCTAATATGACATATTTTTCTTCACTGGCATATCGCGTGGCGATTTTTAGAAATCAAAATTTATGAAAATTTAAACAAAAACTACCAAATAGAGTTTTGACTGAATAATGTCACTTTTCAGTAAAATGACTTCAATGCCGCTGAATCACCATAGCAACACTATCATATATTACGGCAAATGGCCTCCGCAGTCATGGCTAACTCAGTTAAAAATTAACTTTGTCGTTTTTTGACATAAAAATTAATTATTTTTATAAAGTGTTATACATCATAAGAAAGGAAAAAATATGTTCTTTTTAAATTTGCTAAAAAACAAAATGACCGCCATAAGAAAAAACGAAGTTGATGATAGTTTCTCAGAACCGAAACATCAGAAGTAAAAAATGATTACATGGGTGCATCGGGCGTAAAAAGTTGTCCTAACAATGTTTTTACAGATTTTAAAAATATGTTTAAATAAAAAAAGTATAGCGCTTTTTCGAAAATACAACTTTTTAATTTTTTCAAAATATCTCAAAAACAAATAGAGAGAAAATCGTTATCAAAATGGCGTTGAATTGGAAATTGAATGGCCTACAACTTTCGCCATTTAACCATTTTTCTATCTCATACAGTTTAGAAGATACCCATACATGTATACCCAATTTGGGCCACACTGTATAGATCAATTTTCAGGTAGATAAAATGCACTTGCTTACAGACCACTAGTGTCAGAAGTTAATTTAAACGTCTCAAAACATGTTTAGAATTATAGAATTTTTCAATAATTTCATACTTTTTCAAATTTTTTTTTTGTGTTTATATTTTGTGACTAATATTTCCTGATCATTTACATCTTATCTATGGAATCAGTAGAAACATGATTGTTGAAAGTTGAAACACTATTAAGTGAATGCAAAAACAGCATATGTTTTAGGGGATTTTTGTTGAAGAAGTGAATACCCAAGGCGCACTGTTCCGAAGGTTATATCCTGGAGATAAGATTTTGGCATTCGATGAGACGGATTATACCGTCATCGACTCATTGGCAGCATATCAAGATGCTACGCGAAGAATAGGTAATGTACGGGTTGTTACCGTGTCTAGACGATACGTTTCTTAATATATCATATATTTATGTTTGTGTTTATATGTATATCATGTTTATTAATTCTATTAACTCGCCTATTTTTGGGAGTGATGTATTTCCGTTCTTCTTACATATTAATTATTGGTCTACAAATACGATTTGAAAGAGATGTAAAAAATATTTTGGTTTTTATTTAGTACCATAATGCACAGATTTTTCAATTCATATTTGGCATGTCTCTCATTTTAACGTTGTTTTAAAAGAGATATCTATTCCAAATTTAAAAACCCTATTTAAAGGTCTCATTTTTAAGTAGTATTATTTTTTTTTTCACAAATAAGGCATGTTAAGAATATTGCTGATGGTAACGTAATTAAATTTGACTGTATTTTATGTTATGTTATTTTTAGATAATGTTAATGTTACAACTGTTTGTTTAGTTATACAAGACCTAAATGTATCAGTGTCGTTAAAGTTTTATAGGAAATTAATATTTTTTATAAGTATTTTTTATGTCGTGTAAGAAGTGTGAAGAGTGGTAAAATTATAAGTCAAGGTGCTTCATATATTATTATGATATTACTGTTTGAATATTTTACACGAATTACAGGCAAGATTGTGCCTCATGATGTGCCATTTGAATTGTCGAAATTCATATTTTTAGAAAACATTAAAATAACTGATATTCTATTCATATTACCCATTTGGATAAAATATTAAATTTTAATGATTTATGATTTCACAACATTTTTGTTTAGAACCGGCTTTTAGTAGAGACGTTGTTTAACTCCAACAACGGTAGGGGACTTATTATAAAAGTTTATTTTTATTTGGTAAATGTTTGCCTATATGTTGTTACCATTTTTATAGAATAATAAGAAAATCTCTAAGTTGCCAAGAATCTCTTGTATAACTAAATATACTCTTAGGTAGAGATTCAATGGTTTGGAAAAAAACCCGAAAAATTGGAAAAAAACACGGTTTTTTCCGTTTTTTACTGAATCCTTAAAAAAATTGGAAAAAAAGGAAAAATTGAAAAAGAAAGAAATTTAACTAAAAACCCAAAAAATACGTTAAAAATAGCGATATAAGGGATAAGGGTAGATTTTTCCATATTTTTGCACTATCTGAAGGTCGCTTAAAAAAAACAAGGACAAAAATGCTCATTTTTATTTTAAAATATAAAAATAAAACTCTTTATCTTTTTTAATAAAATAAACATAGTTTAAAACAAAACGAAAAAGGTAAAAAAAAACAACAACAAAAAAGCGTTACTAAAACCCAGGCTTAGGAACAAACTCTTGGGAACAGTTGCAACTTGCAATGCTGCAAAAACAAGAACTAAAAATTTACTCTGTGGAAGATAACAAATAATATAAATGCAAAACGTAAAATTAACAAAAAAAAAGTAATAAAAAACTTTATGTAGCCAACGCCAAAACGCTTAAAGGAATTTTATCTTGACTGTCAGTATTCGAGTCCGAGGACTCCGAGGGAATGTCTTCAGAAATATCTGAGTCCGATTCCTTTTCCGTAACATTTCCTTCGCCATCTTGCTCGTGATCATTAATATGAATCTGTTCCAAAAGCGGATATGGTCTTGGATTGCAAACGAGCTTGTCATTTTCATCCAATTTTAAACTAGACTGAATGGCAGCAAGCTTTTGAACTTTATCCTTTGTTAGCCTGTTCCTTTTATTGGTATGTATGACACCATGTAAAGACCAGTTTATTTCTGATGAGGCGGAAGAGGGAGGCGATTTAAAATTCTGGAAGCAATTGGCATAAGTGACTGTGAGGTACACAAACCATGCCACCATATAACAGGATGGGTGTTGTTTGCAGATTCCCATAGAGAATTTCTACTAAAAAATGCTGTTTCGGTTCTAAAGTGGGCTAGATTGGCCATAACTTGTCCTACATCCAAATTTAATAAACGAGCAATTTCCGAAATAAAATCAATAGCCAGGTGCAACGAAACAACTGAAATTGTGCCGCCTCGTCTGTTTGTAAAGATGTGGGGGATTCACGGTACACCGATAAATTAATGCTGCATTTTTTTATAAAATATATATACAATACCCTTCTAAATATTGAAAAATATGTAATAGCTAAAGCAAGCCTGGAACAAAACTGTTTTGATTCTTTTTAATGAAAATTATATTTTTCCGAAATTTACCGTTTTTTTCCAATTTTTCCAGGAAAAAAACCGGTTTTTTTCCAGCATTCAAATTTTCCGGAAATTTTGAATCACTACTCTTAGGTCAAAAGTACCTCTATATTTGTATTTTAGTAACAGGCTGTGAAAATTGATTTATTTGTATGTATAGTAGGTCTAATTTGTATTATAAAAGTGTCTCATATAACGTGAATTAGACCTGTAGTATTATTTATTTAATTGCTAATTAGTTTTTGTTCAGAGTAAATATGTAAACCGTGTTTAGTTATATATTTAGAATATTAGTTTCCACGAGGGTTATTTGCTGAGTTGCCAGGCTCAGGAAAAACTAGACGGCATTTTTTTCACACACTTGAAAATAATACATTTCGTCTATTATATTTAAAATCTTAAAATACTGAGAGAGCTGCTTATTTTAGATTTCTTTAGATATTAAAGATGCACTATTTACATGATCGAGCGAATCCAGTGTCAGTAGACCTCCATGTCAGTAAATATTCAAACTATTTCAGTCAAGTCAGATCAGGGAAAAGACGTTATTTATTCTACACTGGTAGGTTTTATCAACCCTGGTAATTTTCATAAAAGAGGTTATAAAAATAAACTGAAGTTTTAATTGTTTCTTGATTTAATAACTTTTTGAAATATAGCCCTCAAAAGTGAGTGTTAAACACAAAGCCTGCACAAAATAGTTTCAAATTGAAGTAATTTTTGTTGAACTTTGATAACAATGTATCTTGGGACCTTCATGCGAATAGAAGAATTAAACCGAAATTATTGTCTGATATATATTTTTGCTTTAAGTATCATGTATATACCATTATATATATATTTTTGTGACACACACTATACAGGATTAGGATTAAAATGGATTATTGTTTCAGAAGTGAGCCATTCGTAAGTAGTATTAAAACTGCAATATTGGTCAGTGGCGAAGCGTGAATTTTTTGTTCGGGTAGACAAAGATAATAAAAATCGTTGTTAATGTCAAAAAATGCTTATCAAAACTATTATTTCTCCATTTCATAAACCTTATGAAATAAAATAATGATATATACTAATTAAATTACAAAAAAATATGTTCCTCATCTTTATAAGCACACAACTGAAGTGAAACTGCTGAAAAAGATATTACAAATTGAGTTTTTTTAAACTTTTTTTTCTCAACTTTTGCCCCGGTCGGTGTCGACATTTATTTTTCCTTTTTTCAACTTTTTATTCACAGAAAAACCGCGTTTCTTCAACTTTTTTTTATTAATTTTTTTTCTTTATATTGTTTTATAATACTTTTAGTAGCCTTCCGAACAATTTTTTTCCTCTTTTTTATTGTTATTTTTTTCTTATTTGGTTTTATAATACTTTCGTTAACTTTCCGACCAATTTTTTGTTTTTTTTCGTTAATTTTTTTTTTATTCCGTTTTTTAATACTTTTAATAACTCTCCGAATATCTTTTTAGGTATTTTTTTTTAATTCTTTCTCATTTTTTCAAAAAATTTAATTTTTTGTCATAAAGCATTTTTATTCTTCCCATTTTTGCCATCCCCGGTCTCGTAGCTGAACTATTGCGCCTTTTTTTCACCAAGCACCGCGTTTCTGTAATTTTTTTATTGTTTTCTTTATAATACTTTTAATTAACGTCCCTAACAATTTTTTACGTTTTTTCTCAATTTTTCACATTTTTTGAAAATTTTTGGGTATCCGGGAAGGGGTGGGGGGGTTACTCGGTAACACAGGGTCATCGCTTGTCAGATTTTCGATCCGAGGCTTCGTTGCGTAGATATCGAAAAAAAAACGGTTTTTCCCCAAAATCCCCCCTTAAAATAGAGCCCCGTTTCCATGTGGTAAAAGGTAGCTCCCTATGAGGCGCGCCTACCATAAAAATTTCGACCATGTAGCTCTTCCCATTCTCCCGAAATTAATTATATTAGTTTTAGGGGGTACAGTTTTCGTCCAGAAACTTCATTTTACCCCGGGTACATGTCCTGAAAATTTCAACCCTCTAGCTTTACTGGAACATACTTAATTAAAAAAGGGCGTTTCACTTTGATAACCGTTTCATCTTTCACTTTTTCTGACTACCCTCGCTAAAGAAGTTTCACTTCAATAAAATGGTAACATTCTGTGCTAGTAAATATAGAGAGGGTAAAAAATACATATTAACATATAAAAGTAACATACATAAATATTAGATAAAAACATATACATAGCTTACAGCAGTCCTGAAACAAAACAAAACTGAAGTACTGCAGCCGACCATATCAAACGTTCCCGAAAACGGTATCCCGCAGCAGCATAATAAAAATAGCTGGTCAACTACGATAGACAAAGCGTGTAATGTCTTTCGACCCCGAGAAAATCGCGGACGTACGCTGAACGCCGAGACCTCCGACTCGCAGCCTGTCGCCTGCTTGATGCGTTTTTCGATTAGTGCAGAAGACAAATCTCGAAATGTCTTCCTAGGGTCTGGGAATTGTAATTAGGCGGTTTTTATTTCGTTTGGAGATTCATAGACATATAAGGAGAGCAAGTCGGTGGTGTGTTGTGTACCTATTACGGTTTTTTAAAATGTTAGTTAAACAGCTAGTACAAGTGAATAAATTAATGGCAAATAAACGGTAGACAATTTTTGGGTAGACAGTGTCTACCTTGTCTACTCCTACGCTTCGCCACTGATATTGGTGTTGTAGCATTGATTTTCGGATTGATTGGAAATTCAAAAGGGTCCAAGTGCCAAAAAAATAAAACTGACGATATTACATTAAACAGGTAGAATATAAAATAAACCTAAAATCTTGCTTGAAATTGTTTTATTAA
>MU183182.1:43178-81161 GCA_016904865.1 Pissodes strobi
TGCCAAGTATAACAAAACGTAAAAGGATCTATGTCCAAAGAAACTTTAAATTTCTTTCTATGAGATCTTGATTACATATATTTCAACGGAATTTAATGAATCCATAATGTATTTTAGATTTCTTAACTTCTCCGCTGAAATACGGTTTCTGCAGTCGAGGTCGGGGGCCAATGCTAGTGAAATATTCGTTGACCTTTTTCCTTTCACAGAAAAGGACTTCTTGGTTGTTACTGAGATTTCTTGTTTTTGTTCAATTTTAATTCAGGCTACTTGGAAGACTTGTAAACGGAATAGATTTGATCTTATTTTGATAAAGATCACATTTCCAACATGTATCTGTTTTACGCCACCTGAACTTGAGAATTGGAAAGTCGTTTTTAAATGCCAGTGAATAATACATCATATAAGTAATAACTGCTGAATTGGATATTTTTTTTCTTGTGCGACCTGGACTCTGTGCGCTAACTTCCTGCGTGGTTTGACAAATAATTTTCTACTTTCGATCCTTCACCACGTTAATCTGTGTACCTATGTAATGAATCCCGATTTCACTCTTTTATGTACTTACTATGTTTTCATCATTTTCTTCAACTCCGGTTCATTTTCTAACACCAGGTTCGTAGTAACAGTGTGTTGACGCCCTATTTCGATGAAAATAACTTATCTAAATACCATGGGCTACTACCTTCTTCCTCCTGCTAGTCAGTACTGGCATACCACTTTTCTGTACTTTGATTTAATTATAATAATTTAATAAGAAAAAAATTACTTGGTCCGACCACTTTCTTTTCAACTTCATCTTTGAGATTTTTAAATTTAAACGGAGCATTTCTTTCATTAAACCTGTTGATCCAAATAAATACCGGAATTTTTGTTATTACCTAATTGCTTCAGAAGTTCGCCAAAATATAAGCTGTGACACATTAATCAGATATAAGTCGGATAACTATTCAACTTGTAACTTGCTGTATCTATTGTCGTTCTCTAAAAATAAAAAAATATATATTTCACTCGGCATTAAGACATTAAATCCGTGAGAAGATAAAAATCAATGTGATAAAACTTTAATTCTGTTCGATGGCAAGGCAACCCAAATTAAATGACAACATTCTTATAAATAAATAAATAATCATCTTTATTTCAAAATTATGTTAAGAAAACACTATAGGATACAATCCACAAATATCCCCCAACACAAACGAAATAGCGTTAAAATAGTAACAATTTTCAGCTATTAATATCCCTTATGTTCTGAAAAAAAACATTAATTCTATATGGCTCCAGGATAATTAGCAAATGCTTAACTGACTTTTTAAATAGTTTCTGGCTTGACATACTTTTTATGTTGTTGGGCAAATGGTTAAAGAATCTACGGCACATATAATAAGGATTCCCTTCAGATAACGTTAGTCTATGAATTGGATAGTCAATATTTAAGGTTCTGGTGTTATGTGAATGATATGTTTGCGCTTCAAAAAGTGCTCGGTATTTAAAAAAGAACATCAGTGACTCATATATATATAACGCATACACTGTCATGATACCCTCACTCTTGAAAATGCCTATGCAGCTTTCTCTAAATCGCATTTTTTTAATTAATCTTAATACACGTTTTTGAACTACAAACACTTTCTCAACTAAAGCATTTTTTCCTCAAAATATTATGCCATACTTAGTCACAGATTCAAAGTTAGCAAAATACATTATTTTTTGTGATTTTTCATTTAGATATCTACCATCCACTCTTAATCCATAACATACAGAGTTTAACTTGGCTATTAATTTAATGACATGGTCGGACCAATCCAAAAATTCGACCACAGAGACCCCTAACATTTTTTTATTTTCAACAATATCTAGTTGCTCATTATCTAGCAATATGTGGGGAGGTATTTCGATTCGACACTGCTTCGTTCTAAACACACTAACATTGGTTTTGTCATTATTTAAAACCCGTTTATTTGAGCTAAACCAATCACTTGCTTTAGTTATTAGATCTCCACCTTTATTGACAAGATTTCTTATATTATTGCTACCTACAATCATGTGCGTATCATCAGCGTAACAGGTTATTTGATTTTTTGTATGATTCCCTATTGAGTGCAAATCATTTACAAATATTATAAACAAAATAGGACCAGCAATACTCCCCTGAGCAATGCCTAATTTATTTTCTTCAATGTCAGACACATACGTACGACCATTCTTAATTATTTTGACACATTGTCTTCTTTCATATAAGTAAGACTCAAACCACCTCAGTGCGCTTCCTCTCAACATCTCCTTGTCAATACAATCATAGGCCTTTGATAAATCCAGACAGACTCCCATAGCAAGAACTTGCCCCTCCAAATAATCGACTACTGCCTTGGTAAACTGAAAAATTGCCGTTTGACTGGATTTACCAGTTGTGTAACCATGTTGATGAGCATTAAGCAAATTGCATTTGTTAAAAAAATCCAGTAATCTCTTACACATTGCTAGTTCAAATAATTTTGAAAAACTTTGCAATAAGCTTATGGGCCTATAGTTCTCAATCTGCTCTGGATTACCTTTCTTATATAACGGTTTAATTAACGCTAATTTTAACTGATCTGGAAAAGTCCCATTTTTAAAAGAGCTGTTGATCAAAAAACACAGCACATTCTTCACACAAGGTACAGCCATTTTAACAATGCACATCGGTATCATGTCCGTTCCACTGCTAAACTTATTTTTTAGTTGCTGTGCAATCTCGCATAACTCTGTCGGTGATAGTGGTTTTAAAAACATTGATTCATTATTTGAAATTATATTATGCTGAAACGGTCTAAAACTTATGTTACTAATTATCTCTGATGCAGAAAGTATGCATTGAAACGACCAGTCACCTCATTTGGATCTCCATCTATGCCAATATCAGGCTTTTTATTATTTTTTCCTAAAATATCATTGCAAATTGCCCACATACATTTTGTTTTGTTATCCGAAAGCCTAATTTTATTGTCATATATCTCTGCTCGTACTGCTCTCAGTAAATTATCATACTCCTTTTTCACAACCCTATACTGATTCTTAAACCTAACATCTCGTTTGGATAGTGTGAGCAAAATATCTAGCCTGTTTTTACATTCTCTGACTTGATCGTTATCCTTGTACACTCTCTTTCTGTTGCTGTTGTCTACCAGCCTGCAAGGAAAGCACTGGTTAAAAAGACGCACTATTATGCTCATAAATGTGTTCCATTGCCTATTTACATCCGACCTGTTTTCCGCATAAACTTCAGCCCAGTCTTGATCTTTTAAACATTCCATAAATATAGTTTTATTTTGTTCCGAAAAAATTCGTTGCCGTTCTAACCCATCTTTATCTGGGTTTTGTACCCATAGAAAAAGCTGTTGCGCAGTATGATCAGATATAAAGGCATCGAAAACTGAGATATTAACAAAATTACTATTAACAAAGATATTATCAATAGAACTTGATGAATTATTAGTAATTCTGGTATTTACAAAGACTGTAGGCTGCATATTAAATGATGACATTGAAGAAAATAAACTTGTTTTATTATCATTATTCTTAATCATTTCTATGTTAAAATCACCAGCGATCACAATGATTGTATTCTCTTTAAAGATATCTGTGAGAACCTTATCAATGAAATCAAAAAATAAATCAACATTACCCAGAGGAGGTCTATAAATTGACAGTACTATCATTCGGGTCCCTCCAAAATTACATTCAACAGCTGAACATTCCACAACATTCTTAACCGATGTTGTGTAATGTTTGATCTTGTTTTGAAACTAACACTCTTATGCACGTACACAGCACTTCCCCCGTGCTCTCCATGCTCACGGCAAATTTTTTAAAGACAGGCATTTCAGTTCACTCTCAGTCTTCCAATGTTCAGTCACACACAAAATTTTACAAATTGAATTGTTCTCTAACATATTATTTACAGTGTCTACAGAGTTCCCTAAGGATTGAACATTTTGGTGGATTATACTAACTAATACTTTACTGCTACTATTATCACTACTTATGCCTTGCTCATGTGTTTTGTCAGCCACTTGCTGAACACAATTCTTTGGCAAGTCTATAAAAAATCGTCATAGTTAGTCTCATTCTTTACCCTGGCTAGTCGTCTCTTGAATAGGGGACATTCCTTGTCCCTGGCAGAATGCCCAAGTTCACTCAACTTAAACTTTGTACAATTCGGGCATTTAAACTCTTGAACGCCACAATCCTTTCCACTATGTTCCCCACCGCACTTGTGACAACATTCCTTTTCAGCGCAATATTTGGCCACATGACCAAAACCACAGCATTTGAAACATACTGCCAAATTAAAATGTTCCTGGACATATACCCTGACTAGATCAAAGAAAATTGTACCCCTCTTTAAAAACCACTTTGTAATTGCTGGTCGTGCCTGTAATATCCAGTTTTCTTTTATAGGGTTACGACACTGTTTTTTTGCTATGATCTTAATTTTGTCACTGGCACTGTAACCCAGTTCTTCGACTATTTCATAATTTAACTTTTCCACTTCGTTTAGGAAATCACTATCTGAGAAGCCCCTATTGATTCCTGTCACCATAAAAAATGGCTCATTACTTAGAGGTTCTTTAAAAGTTATGTTTTCCTTCGTTTGTATTGCAGTTTTTAATTTTTCTTGTTGTTTTTTGTCGAAGCTTTCCACTATAATTGTTCCAGTTTTTGTTTGCTTAACACTTTTAAATCCTTTTCCTACATCTTTATCGTTTATTTCATGCTTAAATGTTTGTAACGCTACTCTGGGATCAGTCGCATTTGCGACGCGTATAATCGTTTCATGTTTTTTTACAGTCGATGGTGTTCTCCATTGCTCGGTTCCTCTTTTATCTAAACTATTCATCCGATCATAATTTGCTTTTTTTGATGCAATATTTGCATAACTTGGCTCATATTGTTGTTCTTGATCCGTGTTAACGTTAAAATTTCTTTCCACGTTTTCCCTGTTGGTCATGGTTACTTGGTTTGTCAGTTTTATATTTTCCGTTTCCATTAATCCATAATTTAAAACTATTCTTGTTAATAATTTATGCAAATTTGTATGTGCTTCCCTCAGCTTAAGCTGTTCATTTTTCAGCAATGTGGTGTTCATTACTTTTGACACCTCATCAATTTTGTCTAGATTCCAAAATACTTCTTCTATTTGTTCCTCTAACAGTCCAAATAACTTTTTATTCTTCTGATCCTGCCTGTTATGGTTTTCTACATTATTTTCTTGTAAAGTTAACCCATCACACTGTTTTTTTGTGATTTTGTTTTGTTCCGGGGAGTTTTCTTCCGATCTGGGCCTTTTATTTGTTGTATCTTTTGTGTTTCTGTCGCTTACTTGGTTTTCGTCTATTTGTTGATTAGGAGGCGGAGTACGTGCTACTTTCGAAATACGTGGTTTAAAAACATTATCCGACTCGCACGACAACTTAAACTGCAAAGGTTCATTTGAATCCTCAATTGTCCTTTTATTAACTTCCAGATCCAATGTGCTTGGTGCACCCTGTAATTTTATGCTACTATCGGTATTCGATATATTTAATAATTTATCGGCGGATGTTTTTGTCCCCTGCAAACTCTTATCATAAATTCCAATGATTTTATTTATTTCAGATCTTGATATTACACTGAAGCCTACAGAAAACCTTCGGTTTTCTTGCAAAAATGTATCCATTCTTGTCGCGTTCTTTGACAGATTGGCTTTTCCACCATCACTATTTTCACCCATCCGATTTTTACAAATTAACGTGTGTTTACTATAGTGTTCTCTAGGTCTTGTTTTTCACTACGATAATAAGACATTAAATCCGCAGAAAATGCAATTAAAAAAAATCAATAACCCTTAGTTTTGTTTGTATGACAACCTAATTTAGGCGCAACATTCCTTTATTTTCTCAATGCTTAAAGACATTTTAAATCGATATTCAGGCATTAAATACGCAAAAATAATAGTCTAATTCTTATAACACGTAGTTACTTTTAAAGGCAACCCAAATCTGAGCATAACGTTCCTATGTATTTTTCTATAATTACAAATCTCATTTTGTAGCCAGACCGTAAAACTACGAGAAATTAAAATGCAAATTTTCACTAATCCTTAGTCCGTTTTAATGCTATTCGAAATCAAAAATTTATTCTCACAATTATCAAATTTCTAGAGCACAGTTATAGATACTTATTCGCTAGTTACACATACTAAAATCTAATTAATAATACAACTTACTTTCTAGTCCTTAACGTATACCTCGGAACCTATGCCTGTAGATCTGATAGTAAAATCCTCTTTTTACTTAAAACACAGATGGTTAATCCCGACTTCAATTTTCGGAGTTTTAATGAACTAGCACTATTTCTTCGTACCCCGTATATACATAGCATCAAACTACATCTTTAATGAACTCGGCACTAATACTTGCGTTTTAAGAACTAATTTCGGTCTGTTTTTGGACATGGTAGCTCGCGAGAAAAACTGATTTTGACTTCTGACTATCTACTTTCGCACGTGAAGACTCTATTTTTCTTACTGACTTTTCTCCAGGATATTTTCCGTTTTATACCTTCTGGCAAGGCTTGTTTTCGCGTCGAAAAATCTGGAATTTCACACATGCTCCACAGGTGTTGCGTGGCCCCAAATTTTAATGAGCAATTAACTAGTTTTACATGATTTTTAAATTCCAATCACGCTTTTATTATGCCGCCCTTTGATAGTTCTGTTAAATAAACTGTGATTATCACTGTTTACATGATTGGTCCATTTCGTTTTTAGATTTTAATTGCTACTGCATTTTCTAAATAAGTAATTAAAATTATTTGTTAAATAGCAGGCGTTCCACATTCCATTCTATTGGCTGATTTTTGAGCCGGCCATTGCCAGATTTTTGAGGCAAGGACCCTGATTTCGGTCGAAATGCGCAATATTTGTCAAGAACTTTACAGGTTTTTTAACCTGGTCATTATTACAATTATTTTCCCATAGGGATTATTTTATTTTATTGTTCCTACTGCTATTTAGTTCGAAGTGTAGTTGATCTGCTTATGTTTATTGGCGTATTAGAACGAAATTTAATTTACTTTTTCTTGAGGGAACTATGAATTAATTTAATAGATAAATTAATTAAAATTAGTCACGATCCGCCGTAGCATCACACCTAAGTAGTTTATCTCATTTTTTTTTCGGAAATACTTGCACTTTTTTATGGCTGCTTAAATATGTTAGAATAAGTGTTTCGTCAAACCTGTACCTGCTCTCTACCACCATTAGGAACAGTATAAGTAATCGTACTTTGGCGACTACTTTTCTCTGGTGTATCTGCGACTTTTATAACCTGAATTAGCCCTAAGACAAATGTATTCTGCTTATCATGATTTATCAGCTTCATAATATCGACGGAATGAGTTTATCTGGTTAATGATTTGCAGGCTAATTTACAAGAACATGTTACCCTGCAACAAGAGCGTAATATAAATCGTGTTTTCTGGCATATATTAAGGTTAGAATTGCTTAACCCATGTCCAGGTGGATTTGTAGCAGGTACAAAGACACTTACAATTTGTTGCGAACCACACTCTGAATTTTTTCATGTCTTTTGTAGCACTCTCAGAATCGTTTTGACGTCTTTTCATTGCAATATTGCCCAGTTGTACATTGCTATGTGCATCCATTTTATGCACACAACACTTGGACCCTTTTGACGAACAATGATTATTGACTCTTGGACTGTGCCGAGATGTTGGTGTCACAAAATGATAACTTGCTAGGCCCCTAAACAAGTGGCACTTAAACCCTTTTGAATTTCCACTCTTCAATTGACAATGTAAGCAATGGCAGCTCTAATAATGAATATCGTAACCAATATTTAAAGCGTAAAACTTAAGCTGATTAAAAATCTATTCAAACAGGTCTTGTATATTTGTATGTGATAAATTGCAAATATAATTAAAAGAACAAGACTGTAGGAAGGAAGTTCATACACAAATTAATATACAATAGAAAATTGCGGGTAAAGCATTTTTTATAATGGCCTATTTTTTAGTCTCTAATATTAGAAACGCACATATATGATTAGGCTAAATGAAACACATTTTGTATTCCATGCAAAACTTTTAATCCAAAAGGACTTTATATAGAAGTGTAACAGAGCGCTTTCGACCTAAGCCATCATCAGTGTTACCTGTAAAGTAAGTAAAAGAACCACCCATTAACGGAAAGTCAATGACTGCTGTAAGATTTTTAGAAAAAGAAAATGATACAATTGATATTGTTATATTAAGATTCTGAGATTGTTAAGATTTGGAAGGAATTAAATTAAGTGAGTAAGGTGAGAATGGTAATTTCTTGTATCGAGTGAATAAAAAGGAAAATGGTACGAGTTCTTTCGCTTACTTGTCAGTGGAACCGAAGAACATCAACGATGAGAAACAAACAACACCTATAGACAATGGTCACAACACAATTTCACAAGTTGCAAGTCACATTTTTAAAAAGGGGTTCACATTCTATTTTAGAAACAAAACATAAACGTGGGCTGAACCACGTTTCACCGTTGATATGTTCTTTCGTTCCACTGACAAGTAAGCGAAAGAACTCCTACCAGTTTACTTTTTATTCACTGGATAAAAAATCACCATTCTCACCTTATACACTTAATTTAATTCCTTGTAAATCTTAACAGTCGCAGAATCTTAATATAACAATGTCACTTGTATCGTTTTCTTTTCCTTAAAATGTTACAGCAGTCACTGACTTTTCGTTAATTGGTGGTTCTTTTACTTACTTTCCAGGTAATACTGATGATGGCTGCGGCCGAAAGCGCTCTGTTACGCTTCTATAGGAAGGCCTTTTGGATTAAAAGGTTTGCATGGAATACCAAATGTGTTTCATTTAGGATATTTCGTACATAGACATAACCTTTACTCTTCATTTACTATATGGTTATGGCTGCGCCATTCTTTAAAGTAACAGAAAGATCGATTTTTTTCTTTGATACCAAACTGATTGAGTGATCCTGCTTTATTTTATTTACCTTTAGAACCACTCGTTTAGTCCATTACACTTTCCAATCCTGTATTATTGAAATTACTTCTGCAATTTGGATCATTTAACCTACCATATATTCAAACCATTTTAAGCTTGTAAAGCATTTTATATGCTCCTGAATGCGTTTTTAAAATATTGTTATATATCTACTTTATATACGTTGTTATTAATTATATAAATTTATTAAGAAAATGTGTACTGATTCGTCTTTACTAATTTAATTTGCAATTGTGTTATTGTTTACTAATCTCACTGCAGTTTAGTGCCACAATTGAGCCTATTAACAATGAGTGATGGATATTAATGCTTGTTGTGATTAATTTGTTTATTAAAGGCTCTATTTGGATGTTTTTGGAAGTGCAAACGTTTACAAAACTAGTATTTAAACTTGCGTTTAATATTTGTGTTATTAAATTACATTCGACTGATGTTAATATTTATACTTTTTTAATGAAATAAATATTTCCTATTATACAAACTTAGCAAGTCGTTTATCTTCATGTTTGCAGGGAGGCAGATCTTCGCAAGATTGTCAATTTAGCACTAATGAGCATTCTTTCAGTCAACTATGGGGAGCTAGGTGTTATGAGGCCACTTTAAAGAAACTCATTAATATAGGAGTTTTAATATTGGTCTTAGATAAGGCTAAAAGTATATACGATCACCGTATGTGCGCATAAATATGGGCATTTTCAAGGTTTCTAAGAATAACAATTTAAATATACGAACCTTGCAGATGGTCTCATTACCCCAGGATCTGGGGTAATGAGATCCCTAATCCCTAAAGGAACAGGAATAAACAACATATTATTAAAAATCCTTTATTTAACAAATTGCTAAATACAAAGTTTTACTAAATTTACTGTAAACAAATAAATAGACAAACGAAATACAGAAAATACCAAAACTAATTAAAATATTAGCAAGAACAAAACATCTAAATTGAATGACACAATTAATCACAAAATAACAACAATAGGCCTATACAAACATTTCACTGGGTCAATAAATCCGACTTTAATAGTCATTTAAAAGTAAAATTAGATGGATAATTTATTAAATGTGCCCAGTCCCCTATGAAATACTGAATTTTGCCCAACGTTTTTATTCTTCGGAGGAATGAAAAAGTGATTCTGCTGCCTGGTATTGTATCTATGAACTTCATTGTTATACCATAGCCTAAAGAAGCTATAGCCGCGACACTCGGCTCGTTTAGTGGGGTACGGAATCAAATTTTCTCCGTGAAGCTCACTGAAGCGAGGACACTACGCAGTTGGAACTCGATGCCAATCATACGCGTTTACCTGGGCCGGAGTGCAATAAATTTTCATAGGAATTAAAATAGAAAAAGATTCGTTGTTTGGGTAAATAGACTATCGTTATGTGTATATATTGTTTTGTTTGTATGTTATATAAATAAGTTAATGTTTATGTGTTAAAATGGGAAAAGGACGGCAGAGTTGTGCAGCTAGTTAGTTTGTTTATTTAAACTTAAGTTTGATCATAAGGTATCGGAATCGGTTCAAATGACTAAAATAAATTGGAACTAACTGAAACTATCCGAAAGTTAATTGAACGACTAACCAAAGCTAGCCAAAAGTTACCATAAGCACCAAAACAGGCTAAAACGTATCGTAACAGGTTACCAAAATTAAAGTAAGTTAAACCTAACCAAAACGAAACGAATTTAAGCGACTAACCAAAAACATTAAATTTGCTTATAACTTATAGGAACCGATTCAAATGACTAAAATAAATTTGAACTAACTGAAAGCAACCGAAAGTTGATTGAATGACAAACCAAAAGTAACTATTCGCACCAAAACGGACTAAAACGTATCGGAATAGATTAAAAATGTTAAAGAAAATTAAAACTAACCCAAATTAACCGAATATTGGCAAGTAACCAAAGACATTAAAATTGGTTATAACGTATCGGAACCGGTTCCAATGACTAAAATAAATTAAAACTAACTGAAATTAACCGAAAGTTGATTGAACGAAAGTAAGTTGAAACTAACCGAATTTTGAGGACTAACTAAAATTAATCAAACACATTTAAATTAATTATAACGTACCGGAACCGGTTAAAATGACTAAAATAAATTGGAACTAAGTGAAAGTTACCGAAAGTTGACTGAATGACTAACCAAAAGTAAGTAAAAATACCAAAACGGTCTAATACGTACCTAAAGTAATCAAAAACTTTAAAATTGGTTATAACGTATCGGAACCGGTTCAAATGATTAAAATAAATTAAAACTAACTGAAATTTCCCGAAAGTCGATTGAACGACTAACCAAAAGTAACCAAAAGGGCTAAAACGTATCGTAACCACCGATCTCCATATATGGATAAACACAAAGCGATCCAGATCATACTGATTCATGCGCCTTCAGATGTAAACAAAAGAAGGTAGTTCTGAGACTGCGCAGTTTCGATTAGCAGGTTATCGATCGATTCCACGTGGTTCATCGCCGCATGGCCGCGAATAAACGACAGGTCCGGATTTTAAGAATTTGGAAAAATATTTTTGCCGTTGTATATATTACCAAAATTTTAAAAGCAAGGTGATAGATGATATATTTAACACAAAAATTGCAAGCCATTGGTTTTTAAAAGAAATAGAATAGACCAACCGAACCGATAAAATATACAACTTTTGCTATTTTTTCCGAATCTTGCTTTGTTTTGGAGACAAAAAAAAAATAAAAACTATTTCTTTCCTCGTCCCCAAAAAAAAATGTCAAAATTTGACAGTAAGTATATAATTATGTTTAAGGAATAAACCATTGATAGGTATGCAAAAAAAATACTACCAAATATTTTGGTACCTACCTAATTTTTACATTCTTTATATGTGGCATGCATTTTTTTTGTTAAAAATATTAACTAGTTTGCCCAAAATGATTTTATGACCAAGAAAATTTGAATGATTTATACTGTAAAATCTGGTGTAACACAGGCGCAGCACTGAAACTTGTAAATTTTCAAATATACATATTTTTTAAAATCATCCCTTTGATTCAAAAATATTAAAAAATGGAAGCACCTCCTAATAAAATCCTTTTTATATGCGTTTGCCTTAAATTTTACTTTCTCTTTAAGTTAGTCTTGAATAGGTACTACTTTTAAAAGAGACTTGTAATGTTAAAGTATTTTGCATTTACACATTACATACCACAATCTGTATGCAAGAAATACACCTTTTTTTAGTTTTTTAAAATATGAATTTTTGTTGCATTGAATAGCTAAAATAACTTTGGGGCAAAGAAAGGTTTATTAAAACAAAACATCATGATATAAACGTTTTATTTACATTAACTTACATTAGGTAGTAGTAGTAGTCTATTTGGAAAAAGCCAATAATACAAAATATGTAGGTAGTATATACCAAGATACAAAATTCTTAAGACTATACACACGTCTAAATGCTCATGAAAATCTTAAAACATTTAAGAGTAATTAGGAAGATTCCTGAGAAATTAAACTGATTATTTTTTATTACAACAGTGAAAAAAAAACAATAAGTATTTTTTTATTTCCACTAAATATGAATATTACTAGAGCTATGACAGTTTTTAGTTTTGTATATATAGATATACTATGGATGGTGTGTCGTAATAATTCATGTGTATTGTGACGTCATAAGCACATTTCAAGGCGTATCTGCCTCATTTTTCGCCTTATGAAAAAAAGAAAAAACACGTGTCCACTTAGTTTTCATGGGCTATCGAAAAATTGATGAAACTCCCTCATTGTTCCGTATACCTGTTTCTGCTATTTTAATATATTTTTTTTAAAAATATTTTACAGACTGTTCTATAGGTTCAACATAGAAATAATCCGTGGGGGAAGCTTTAACATTTTTTTCCAATTTATACTCCCTTCTTTTATTTTTTCTTTACCTTTACAGATAGAAAACACATACAAATTGTACTTTACGTCACTCACTACACTTTTCTGTCCTAAATTTTTAAAAGAAGGGGATAAATATTGGAAAAAAAATTAAAGCTCCCCCCACGGATCATTTCTATATTATTGAACCCATATATGTAGTATGTAAAACAATTTTGGTAAATATTTACTTTGAGCACTTTTCGAATTTTGCAAAAATTTTTTATGTGACGTGTAGAAGACAGTATTAGAAGTGTTTTGTGACACGTTACATATTGCGCAAAACACTTTTGACGCCAAAAATTGAAAAATAAAAATCATAAATGAGGCCACTTAGGAAGACATTTAAACGCTAACTCTCCCAATTTGACGTTAATGATGAAAATTTACTTGCAATGTTGTCACATTTGACTAACATTCTTGATTTTCAAGTAGGTAAATGTCCCAGGGCAGGTGCATGAAATATCATTTATTGAAATTACTTACATGGAAATGGATGAAGCACTAATGGGTAAAGCGCCGCTGCATTTTTCCAAAAAACGTGGAATCGCTTCGTATAGTCCCCGATTATATTTTCTTTTTTCAATTTCTATAATTTTTCCTTCGCCCCCAATGATCTCACTGTGTCTTCATTACCCAAACTAAGCAAAACCAACCCAAACTAATTGAATCTAACCAAAACTAACCCAGACTAACCCTAATTAAGCAAAGTAAAGACACAAACGTGCTACGCGCGCTTGTGTTTTCACTAACTCATACTAAGCAAAACCAACCCAGACTAACCAAAACTAACCCAGACTAACCCTAATTAACCAGTTATTACCCGAACGAAGCAAAACCAACCGAAACTAACCAAAACTAACCCAAACTAACCAAAACTAACCCAGACTAACCCTAATTAAGCAAAGTAAAAAGACAAGCGCGCTACGCGCGCTTGTCTCTTCACTAACCCAAGCTAAGCAAAACCAACCCAAACTAACCCAGACTAACCCTAATGAAGCAAAGTAAAAAGGCAAGCGCGCTACGCGCGCTTATCTCTTCACTAACCCAAGCTAAGCAAAACCAACCCAAACGAACCCAAACTAACCAAAACTAACCCAAACTAACCCAAACTAACCAAAACTAACCCAAACTAATCAAAACTAACCCAGACTAACCCTAATTTGGCAAAATAAAGAGACAAGCGCGCTACGCGCGCTTGTCTTTTTCTTAACTTAAACTAAGCAAAACCACCCCAGACTAACCCTAATTAATAAAGAAGAGACAAGCGCACTACGCGGGCTTGTCTTCGGTATCCCAGATTAAGCAAAAATAATCGAAAGTAACTTTAATTAACCAAACAAGAGCATTGAGACGAGCGCGCTATGCGCTTGACCGCCTAACACAAAACCATAATTATCCCAAATTAACAAAACGAGCGCGCTACGCGTGGTACTTTCTTAACTAATCCAAATATACCAAACAAGGGCGCATTTGTCTCTCTCTATTTTGGTCGTTAAATAGGGAGCGTCTTGCGTAACTCAAAATAGCGAATTATTATTATTATTATTTATTATTTTAATAAATACAAAGTACTTCTGAATCACCATGTATAAAGTGTTGGTTGAATGTATCCAACAAGATACCGTATTTTAGAACCGAACAGAAATTACACTTGGCAACACCTATTCGTAGAATGACAGCTGGCTGAGCCGTGCTAAGCTAACTAGATGCACGGCACAACTAGATGCTAGATCACATAATTTAAGAAATCGAAATGCTGAAAGCTGAAATAGTGTCATGTTGACGCGCCAGAAATGTTATCATTTTAAAATGCAAAAGAAAACAGTTATATTTTTGGTTTTTAAGAAAAGAAGCTGGTAAAAGTTTTTTTGAGACTACTATTACTTATTCTTGTATCGCTATTACGCCTGCCTTGCTTTTTGCTTGCATTTTTCAGATCCGTTTGGACCGTTGCGTTGTGTTAAAAAAGAGATGGTGAAATAATGAGTGTGCGAGAGCGAGATAGTATAAGTTTGGAACATGTCGGATGGTTTAACATAACTGCAATTTGTAAACTTTGTTATTTTTTTCTGATAAGTAGAAACATTTGCGCAGCATTTAATGTGTGGGAGATAGTAAGAGAAGTAACGTAGAATATGCCAGTATTTTTATTTTTGTGGTAGCCAATAAGTGCGCAAAGTAAATATTGACCACAATTTTTAAAAATCTTTTAAAATAGCAGAAACAAGTATGGGGAACAATTACCCAATTAAGGATCTAAAAAAAACTGTTTAGAGCATCAAAGCTCCTCAACAAAGTAAATTAAAATCCATCCTACCTATAAGAAGACCCTTTTAATACAAAATGATAAAACTGAATAAACTCACTGCTATTTATGCATCGTGACAGTAAATAAACCCTTTTTAAGATATTATTCCCATATTTTGTATGTAATGCTACAGTTATCCTTAAAAGAAAATGATACTTACTTAAAATAAGAAATCCCTGGTATTCTACCCTTATTTTGGCAACACCAAATCAAACACCGTTGAGTATTTTCTTTGACCTTGGCAGTTGACGCCATTGTCTTTTAAGGTCTTTTGTCTTTAAATCATATTCCTAACGTCTACACCAACTTATACACTAAGAAAATACACTAATAACGAACTATTATAATAATAAACTAAACTAGATGTCCAGGAGTAAATTAGTTATTTTCAACGAAAACGATAATATAAGCCACTCAGACGCACGTACGTACTTCAATAAGTGAACGAAACGAAACGCCGAAACCCATTACGGCAAACACAGAAAAAAGAATTATTTCAAGCGCAAGCAACAAGCAAGGTCAGAGAAATTTGATAATATTTTTGATTACCGAACTGTAAAAGCTTTATGAGCTGATTTCGTTCTGTCGCTTCTCGGTGTTTGTGCGCATGAGTAAAATTATCCTATTTTCAGTTCTGTCCGACGCAGAACCCGGTTTTTTTCCCCATGATTGGTACGATTTTAAGACGCATGCAGACGGTTTATGCTTATCCATATATGGAGATCGGTGATCGTAACAGATTAAAATTATTAAAGTAAGTTGAAATTAACCCAAATTAACCGAATTTTGGCGACTAACCTAAATTAATTAAAAACATTTAAATTGGTTATAACGTATCGGAACCGATTCAAATTACTAAACTAAATTAAAACTAACTGAAACTAACCGAAAGTCGATTGAACGACTAACCAAAACTAACCAATAGCACCAAAAAAGGCTAAAACGTATCGTAACAGATTAAAAATATTAAAATAAGTTGAAACTAACCAAAATTAACCGAATTTTGACGACTAACTTGAATTAATTCAAAAACTAAAATGAATTGAAACTAATTGAAAGTAACCAAAATTTGATTGAAAGACTAACCAAAACAAACCAAAAGCAACTGAAAGTACCAAAACGGGCTAAAACATATCGGAATAGTTTAAAAATAATATTAAGTAAGTTAAAACTAACCCAGATTAATTCAATTTTGGCGACTATCATAAACACTAAAATTGGTAATAACGTATCGGAACCGAAAGTAATCGATAGTTGATTGAACGACCCAATTTTGGCGGCTAACCAAAAGTAACCAAAAACATTAAAATTGGTTATAATGTATCGAACCGGGTTCAAATGACTATAATAAATTAAAACTAAACGAAAGCTGATTGAACTAACCCAAACTAACTAAAAGCACCAAAACGGACTAAAACGTATCGTAATAGGTTACAAAATTTAAAGGGCCCAAAAATAATCGAAAATTAATGATATGGAAACATTCATAAAATATATATGAAGGGTACAGGGGAAAAACGATCTAAGCGCCATTTCCATAGGAAACTTTTTTATTATTGATTTCACAGAAAATTTTATTCTTGATAAAAGCTAGTGCTTGGAAAAAAACTAATTTTGACAATGTTAAATTAAGGATAAGTTATACAGGGTACTTAAAAAATACAAAAATGGTGGTTAAAAAAGCAAAAACTTTGGAATATCGGAAAAGCTTCTACAGAAAAAATAAAGCTCTTATTAAGATAAAAATAAAAGTCAAATACCATTTTTTCCAAAAGTGCATCGTTGCTGAAAAGAATAAGGACAAAATTAAGAAAAAGCGGGGTTTTTCAATAATTGACATGGATTTTCTCCGCACTTTTGGAAAAAATGGTATTTGACTTTTATTTTTATCTTAATACGAGCTTTATTTTTTCTGTAGAAGGTTTTCCGATATTCCAAAGTTTTTGATTTTTTAATCATCATTTTTGTATTTATTGAGTACCCTGTATAACTTATCCTTAATTTAGCATTGTCAAAATTAGTTTTTTTCCAAACACCAACTTTTATCAAGAATAAAATTTTCTGTGAAGTCAATAATAAAAAAGTTTCCTATGGAAATGGCGCTTAGATCGTTTTTCCCCTGTACCCTTCATATGTATACACATTTTCTAGAAATAACATGTTTCTAATTTTTTTATTAGTCTTACAACCATTTCATCATTTAGCCATGTTGATTTTAGTTTGACAATATTATTGAATTATATTTCAATATAAAAGGTCTCAAAAGAGCAGGACATATTTTCCGATTTTCGAATTCTTCTAAAAATTCTAGATAAATTTCATGTAGCATGTCGAATAGCATTCCTTCCATTTAAAGAATTTGATCTGTTTAACTTAGTGCGAAACGATTTATTCTTATCTTAGTTATTTAGTAATTATCTAGATATACGAAATTTTCGGTTTGGTGGGGAGTATTTTCCAGGTTGTGGTTATGTGGAAGATAAGAAAGTGCAAAACATTTCGTTTGACAATAAACAGTTCGGATTCTTCAATAAAGGTGTAAGTCTCAAAAACATTGTTTTTGCTGGTTGTTTTTCGTAAAAGTCGATCGTTATCCAGATATATCCATTATTTCAGATTTGATCAGCACCTTGATATCATTTTGATTCGCTGTACCTTTTTTGGTTTTAAAGATACCAAGGTAAACAAAAAAGCAAAATGTAGGGTTGGTAGCCAAGTTTTTTTCTAGATTACATATAAAACAAAACACCAATAATTTTCTGGCATAAAAGCCTACTCTATATATTTTTTAAATAGAACACCCTGAATATTACTACATTTTTGGACTCTAGTGAAATCAAAACACATGTTGTGTATAATATCCTATACCTATCTTTAGCTGTTTACGAAATATTGACAGTTGAAAGTCGGGCATTTTGACATTTTGACAGGCTTTAAAATCTAAACCGCACGAGATCAAAGAAAACGGTTCGCACATCTCTATCTTAGGTTTTCATAAGCTATCGAATGACAGTGGCTTTCAATTTAACCGGAGGTTTAAAAGTTCCGGTTAATTTTATTCGCGGGTTAAATTCAAAGTTACTGCCATTCGATAGCTCATGAAAACCTAAGACAGGAATATGCAAACCGTTTTCTTTGCTCTCGTGCGGTTTAGATTTTAAAGCCTATCAAAACGTCAAAATGCCCGACTTTCAACTGTCAATATTTCGTAAACACCTAAAGATAGGTATAAGATATTATACACGAAATGTGTTTAGATTTCTCTAGAGATTCCCAAAATGTAGTAATATACAGGGTGTTCCATTTAAAAAATATAGAGTAGGCTGATATGTCAGAAAATCGTTAGTGTTTTGTTTTATATGTAACTTGGAAAAAAACTTGGCTACCAACCCTACATTTTGCTTTTTTGTTTAACTTGATATCTTTAAAAACAAAAAAGTTACAGCGAATCAAAATGTTATCAAGATAAATTGAACGCACGGTACATGTTGCTCCGATTTAGCGTAATTGTGCACTTCATGCATAAACTAGTTCGTGAACTATAGCCAGATCAAAAATTTACTTTCATTTCACCATCTTGACAATATTTTTATCTAGCGAATAAAATGAAAAAGCTGTTACGAAAAAATATGCAAAATCGTACATAATACGTTTATAAAATTGTGCAGGTTGCTAAGAATCTATATAAAACAAAATTATGTACTTATATAAGATCTTTTTTAAGCTTAGAAGAGAACAACTAGATAAATCAAAATTTTCAAAATTATTATTGCAGATCTTCACAAGTTCGTCTAAAACCGTAACTACTTGTGCAAAATAAAATCTCATATAAAAAAGCTTTTGTTGTGTATAGATCTTTTTGATATTTGAAGATTATCTTGGAGCTTATATTCTATTATAGTTATATTCATGTGAGTTTATTTCAATTTCAATTTATTATATGTGTGTTATAACGTTAAAAAATAAATAATTTTCTACATAAATGAGTTGATTTATTGATCGTAATTTATCAAAATAATATGTAACTCAATTATATTTTTCTATAGGTAATTGAGTTTTCTCTCAAGAATGCTGTACTTACTACAAGTAATCTACATTCGCCATTCTTAATTTCACTTCAAAAGAGATTTTTAACTATTTCTTTCAGGTGTAATATTTAAATAAATATCCGGCTCTCTTTATGCAGTTTTTTGGATCAAAAAATTGGTTATTCTCTACTCGAAATAAGCAGTATTTTATAAATCATATATTTTGTAATGAAAGTTTAAATAAAATAATAGGGGAGAGTAACAATTTTAGTATATAACGTCCCAAAAAATTTGAGTACGGCTCACTTCACTAATAATTGCCGGGGGGTTGACGTCAAGTTAGATTTATTTATTTCCTCCCCACTACATAGTGATAAAGTTGGTCCTCGCTTGTCAAAGGTGCCGCGCTTAAGTGTCGCAGCTATATTTTTCTTTAGGCTATGGTTATACGATAACTTATTTGAGAGGTGCATGACCAATCCTCATTTTAAAAATAAAAATTAACACATTATAATTAACATGCTCTAGAACAGGAAACCACTGTAAACACTCTAACATCAGTTTGACTGACATACCTATACTTATTGCCACAGAGAATTATTCTCATTGCTCTATTTTTATGTTTTTGCAATTTAAACATTTCATTCTGATTTAACAAGCAAATAATTGAGAAACAAAAATTAAAATGCATCGAAATCAATGTGCTACAGATAATCAGTTTCAACCACATCATTTTATACAGTATAAGTTAATTCTAAAATTAAATAAAAATTAAATCCAAACGTGCCTCACTCTCCCCGTAAGTTTACCCTCAATCTACCCTTAAATATATTGAGGCTTTGTGAAGTTTTAATGCTATGTGGAAGGCCATTAAACTCAAGTAAGCCCAGTACAGTGACTTTTCAGTAGGTACTTTTTTTATTTTTTGTGGTGACATAAAAATTGGTTTTATTCCTCGTCGGATAGGTATGTACTGATTCAAAAGTTACGAGTTTTCGACTAAGATAGTTGGGAGCTAAGCCATTCTTAATTTTATATATAAATGCTATAACCTGAAATTTTACAAACTTTTCAACTGAGAGCCAGTTTAATTTCTCTAACATACTTCTTATTGATGTATCTCTCCTCTCTCTTAATATAATACGCATTGCTCTGTTCTGAAGTTTTTGTAATCTGTTAATCTCATTCTTGTTAGCAGAGCTATAAACTAAATGGGGTAAAACCAAACTGTTAAAAATAGTAATTTTGGACCACTGAGTGAAAGATGCTGATATCCTTGCAAGAAAATTTATATTTTTAGTAATTTTATCGATGACAAGAAGAATATGTTCTTTATAAATGAGGTGCTTATCAATAAGAAAACCAAGATATTGCATTTGATCAACTTTAACAATAGTACTATAGATAGATATAGATATTTTTATCTGTAAGTTGCATAAATTAAATTCCTCTGATATTTATCTCTACCTATAAACATAAATTTAGTATTCTGAACATTTAATTTAAGTACATTTTGATTAAACCATCCATGTAAATTATCTAAGTCGAGGTTAACTGTATGCATTAAATTGTCTAAGTCTTTTGAATGAAAATATAACAAAGTATCATCCGCAAACAGATGTATAGAACATGTTTCAACCATCTTGGCAATGTCATTAATATATAATAAAAACAAAAGAGGACCAAGAGTACTACCCTGTGGCACCCCATACTCGATAGATACCTTGGATGAAGTTGCATTATTAAATTTTGTTACCTGACTTCTATTTTCTAAGTAATTCTTAAAGAATGTTAAAGCACCTTGTGTTACACCATAGCTTTCTAACTTATCTATAAGCTTTTTCCTATTCAGGGTTTCAAATGCCCGCTTCAAATCCAAAAATACAGCCACAATAGCATAGTCATCCATCAAAAATTTCTAGTCATACAATATATTTTGAAAGGCCGTCTCACAACTATGATTTTTTCTATACCCTGATTGATTTATCATTAAAATATTATTTCCCTGTACATATTCTATTAACTGCTGATATACGATTCTTTCTAATAATTTTTCTATAGTAGCTAACATATTTATTGGCCGTAAGTCAGTGGCTTCCACTGATCCTTTTATTTTTTGTATAGATACAACCAAAGATTTAATAAATCCTTGAGTACAACTGTTGACACCTTTAGTAGTGATGAAATTTGGCCAGTTTCCAATGATGTATTGACTATGTTAAGAAGAGGCTTTTTTATATACTGAAAAGTATTTTTTAAGAATTCCGCTATTATGTCATCAGGGCTCCCTTTATCTGGTAATGCAAAAACAACATTTTCTAGTTCTTTAAAATCAATTAAACGAAAATTGTCCAATTTATTTTGTGGTAGAGTGCTACCGTGGTTGTCTCTAGATGTGCTTAAATTGGAATTGTCAATATCTTCGATGATACCATTTATGCTATCTACAAAGTATTTATTTAAACTTTCAGCTGCATCTTCTGATGTCGTTATAACCTCCCCATTAATTTTAACCTTATCAATTTTTTGTTGCCTTTTTTTATCGCTAACTAACTGTCCTAGTGTTTTCCACATCTTTTTTGGGTTGTGTTTTTGTTAAGTCAATTTTTTTTTTGATAAAAATTTCTTTTTTTCCTCTCTTATACCTTTTACTACCCTATTCATGGCCTCCTTATATTTGCTCTCATCACCGATCAACCCAGTTTTCTTATAGTTTCTGTATAGTGAATCTCTCATATCTATGGCTAACTGTACTTTTTCACAAAACCACTCTTTGTATTTAGGTTTTATAAGCCTTTCTACAAATGGCGATACCTCATTCAGTACACCAATAATGTCATTAAAAAACTCTGCATATTTTTTTTATCAATATTCACCTCCCTATAGTTCCAATCGATCAAAGATAGTCTGTTATTTATTTCAATGTAATTTACTTTTCCCCTTGTATTTATAAGTAAAGATTCCCTTTTTACAATTTAAAGATTGAATATTTACCGTAACCAAAAAATGGTCACCTATACGAGGTGTATCAAAAACTGAACATAAACATAACTCTGGTCGATTGGTAAGTACCAAGTCTATTTTGCTTCCTCCTCGATCGGTAGGATGGGTAATTTTAGTAACCATTGGTTCTAAACCATTATCTGAACAAATGTTTTCTAGTTGAATAAAAACTCTGAGTGAGCCAATCAATATTAAAATCCCCTACTATTATTAATGGGTATTTTCCATCTGACCAACCCTCACATTGTGTCTCAAAAAAAGATAAAAACTCTGAGTCACTTGCACTGGGAGAATGATACACGCTTCCTACAATATAGATTGCATTATTAATGCTAAGTTTCATTATTACAAACCAATAATTCTTATCATAAAAATATTTTATTTACTTTAATTACTCTAAAACTATCCCATACACCCCCAGTGTGCCTACTTGCGCTATTTACCTTTATCGTTTGGTACCCTACTATATCAATTTCCCTATCCGTAATATCTTCAGTAATTCCTTTTTGTAAAAAGGGTTTGTACTTAATATAAAATTATGGATTTCGTCAAACCTTGATAATAATACATATATAATACGACATAAACATGATGCAAACAAATTTAATGAAACAGTTACAATTGTATATTCAACATTACAGAAATCATAAATATAACATTTAGCCATATTAGCTCCACACTACATTCTTTGTGTGTCCATTTTCCACATGGTGCACCTGAATCAAGCGTCACTACCTTTCTCATAATCGCCACATGCAATAAGGTATCTTCCGTCATCGTAACTTTCCTGTATCCTTTAATCCTTCATAATCGAGCTCTACATCAGTTGAAGTATCTGACCAGGAACTACTAAATAGATTATTTTTAGTTTTTAATGTATTTTTCTCTAAAATTTTCTTCGCTTTCTTATCTCTCTTTAAACGTTTCTCCACGAGTTCCTCCTTAATCGGTGCTTATGGTAAAATTTTAGAAGAGCCTTTCTTTTGGACATGCTTTGTCTTCTTAACCCTCTTTGGAATGGGTGTTATTTTAGCTACCGTCGCTTGTCTGCGGCCAAAGTTGAAACCAATGGCTTCGTAATAACGTCAACATTTGAAGCCTCATGAAGAGGTAGGAGCAAGCTCAGCTACAGGAATTCCTAACTAAATCTTCCGCAGGAGCTGTAAAATGGGTATCATAAAACACATTTGGATATAATGGAAATACATATTCCAGTACTTACATTGAAAACTTTTGCAGCTTTCTGCACTGGCAGATTCGAAGATAGAAACAATGTTACACTGTACAACTTACGATCCCACAATTTATTGACGTCCTTAAAGATCCGACATCCAAGGGCTGGTGAAATTGTAAGGTGATAGAGAAACATGACTTGCATCATTGTCAAGCACTAAGAAAACTGATTCCTCTAATGAGCATTTTGTCTTCTGGAAGTGCTCGAGCCATGTCACAAACAAACATTCAATTATCGATCCAGACTTGGAACAAGTATGAATCGCATCTAGAGGTCCATACGCATAGCACTAAAGTAGCAGACCACTGGTAGGTTTGTTCCTCTCTCAGCACTTGAAATAAGGCCAATTTATGTCGGCCCCTTTTTGTCAAGTACTTTAACTGCAACTGATACCTGCCTCATCAAAGTTGAAGACTCGTGATGCAGGACACTTGAACTTTTCATATACTCTCTTAAAATTTTAACACATTGGACAATAATATTGTTACGTTTTTCCCGTGGGTTCTTAACAGAATTACAACTTTGCTATTTTCAACTAATACTATCTTTATTCACTACCACTGTATACAATTTACCACTCTATACTACTCTTATAACTTTACCACTAATATCTATTCAACACTTAATGATTAACTGAACTCACTAACTAACCGACTGACTAACATTCGCCTTAGGTCTGCTTATATATAATCTTAAATCTATCACGAATATTCGGGAAGTATTCCGACGCCACTCTATATGATCTCGACGAGGCCATCGAGACAATTCCAGCGATCCCGAAACTTCGCGGCGGCCGGACGATGAGTCATACAGACAGGGAAGCGAGCGGCACGGCGGCGGCTAGTTTTATAGGGTAGCATAAAAACGTTCGGATGGTTGTTAGGCTAGCCGTAACAATATGCTGAGGCTTGTGTGTTCTGACTTTTTATTGATACATCTCCACAAAGTTTCAAGAAGCCAGAGTGCCGTCCTTCGCCAGGAGGTTTGATAGTTTTTTAAAGTAATTTCTAATGTTATATTTTTTTCAGCATACTCGTAAGCAATAGGCCCTATTTTAATTTAAACACCCTTTGTTTTCCATGCAAAACTTTTAATCAAAGAAAGGAGTCTTCCTATAAAACCGTAACTTAGCGCTTTCGGCCTAAGCCGTTATCAGTGTTGCTTGTCAGTGAAAACGAGCAACATACCGACGAAGAAACAAACAACACCAATTGACAATGGTCGCATCATAATTTCATAAAACTACATTTTTGGGGCCACAGAAATTTGGTCCAGTTCAATGCAGCAAAGACCCAAGCAGCCACGTTAACCAAGAAATCCAATATAACGGGCCCTGACATCATTATGGCAGGATCGACCATTCCTTCTATGGCAACTTTTCCAAACCCATTTAGCAAACTTACCAATAGATGCGAACGGCAGACAGTAATATAGTGGAGAGCTAGGTTCGTGGATTTGTCGGTACACTTTAATAGTTAGTAGGAGCCACCTAGTTAACTGAGACTCGACTAGGAAAAATCTACAATATTATTAAAACCTGAAAAGTAAATGTTGGAGAAGCTCTTCAATAAGGCATATTGTTTCTCCAAAATCAATATTTTATTCTTTCCCTACTATGAATGAGATCCCTTGATAAAAAAAAAAACAATTATACGTACAATTTACATCACATGTATAAACAGAGAAATACATTAACGTAACAAAAATATCATAAAATAATGACCCTAATTATTTCAACCAGTCCATAAGGCACCTCGAAAAGGCTTCACAAAAGATGCCGGCCTGTCGACTCCTCGCCGGTCTAGCGTAAAAAGACACACGGGACGAATTTCAACCTCTTGACTCCGAAACAATATGAAGAAAAGGACATAATATTGACTATTATTGAGAATCGCGTCAGATACAAACTGTTAGGCAAATATCCTGCGTATCAACTAATATGTTACTAAAATGATGAGTTGGTAAATAGCGCACAGGGTTTAAAATTCATGAATTTTATTCTGCCGCAAGGATATAAAATAAGACATGTGTAACTAATCACTCAATCTGTACAAAATCTAAATTTGCCTTATGACAGCCTTACATATAGGTAAATGATATTACTTACAAATCATGAAATAGGTATTTCTAATAAATCATTCCCAAATTAATACCAGTATTAGTATATTTTACGGTCTATGCATCTCCAAAATCATAATCTGAGCTTTCCAAACATTGGGCCACAACATCCAGCCGATGATAAGCAACAAAGGGCATAACTCGCAAGTAGTGGTCCGAACCCAAAACACGCAAAAATAGATATTGCAATTAAGGCAAAGCGATATTTGTGTGCTAAAGCGGTACCGGTGGGGAGGACCCTAAAAACAATTGTTTGTCTTAACAAAAAATAAATATCTAGCATTGAAAAGATTACTCATAACACAGTTTCTCATCTTACCTATAGAACAATCTATAGGGTTCTATGACCCCTTTCCTTCCTGGTAAAGGCCAGACAACATACTGTCCATTCGAGAGACATTTCTTCAAAACCAATAAGAGTCAGTTATAAGGATTGGCCATATGAGAGCAACAGCAACAGGGATTCTTCTACAAAGATGGGAAAATACAATTAATGCCACTGAAGACATCATGAATAATTTGTGACTTACCACGTGGAGGTAGGATTCTCGTAACTCAACAAGAACTTTTATAGGTAGCCTCCACTGGTTAGCCAGGCACTGGTTTGGGTAGAAATACATTAACGTAACAAAAATATCATAAAATAATAACCCTAATTATTTCAACCAGTCCATGAGGCACCTCGAAAAGGCTTCACAAAAGATACCGGCCTATCGACTCCTCGCTGGTCACACGGGACGAATTTCAACCTCTTGACTTCAAAACATTGTTGCCAACTTAACTTATGTGAAATAGCGAGTCCAAGCGCATGAAGAACCATTTGACGTCACAACTCGGTTAATCGAACTTCTGTTCTAAACCATATTCGCCAATCAGAAAGTATAGATGCTTTAAAAATCTGCAGAGAACCGTTACCTGGGAACGTCGATTCGATCGAACCTCTCTAACTGTCAAAATCTCATGTGTCTGACACTTGATAAATGAAAACACGAAATCTCCTCAAAAGACGAAGAAAACAAAAAGAAACAATATACCGAAACACATTTAGATAAATGAATTACAATATGCATTAGATGACTATTATGATCTTTAACTTTTTTGGGGTAGGTATTGCAACGAATTGGCTGGAAATAATAAACAAACTTAATGTTACATTTGTGTCGAACAAATTGTTATGTTTTTATTAACTTTTAGATCAGAGAAAAGCTTGTGAGCATTTCCCTGATTGATTAAAAGAGAGCTCAAATATTAAAATCTATTAAGAGAATAGCGAGCAAATTGAACTACAAAACCAGAACCTTTGAGAGATGTTTCCGAAACCTAGTCGAACACCTACTACTCTGAAAGAGACAAAAATCAGACATGATGTTATTATCATATCATATCATAAGTATCTAGTACATCATACTGAGACATAAATATAAATACAGAAAGTGTATTTAATAACCTTCAAGGTAAAACAAGGTACTTTATACACTGTACATATATTGGAATAATCCAATCTAAATTAGGTTTGCAAATAAAATAAATATAAACTAAGCACAGCTGTAGGATTTGTTTATGTCAAAATACCGCTCGTCGAGTGCCATAGAATCTCACTTTAGTGTGTGCCACTGCCATAAAAAAGACGAATTATATCTCTCTAATTAAGGTTTTTGTATTATTCACACGCATGGATCGGAATTAGACCTTTGACAAATTCCATTTATTCATAGAAGTATTCAATCCAAAGAAATCCTATGCCAAACTAAGAGTTGGAACTTAGTAAGTTTGTAAACATATCTTCTCCACCATACAATACATATAGAGTTTGAAATAAATAATATTTGTCAATGGTTAGCAGTATAAGTTCTAGTATTTTTGCCAAGAAACGAGTCACAAAGAAAAGATAAAAAAACTATTTTTTCAACATCAATTTTATTGATTAAAAAAATTTTCATACAAAATGCATTTAAAGAACTTAGCAAAGAAAATAAATTATCACAATGTTAAAAAAAAGTAATCGATCAATATTAACACAATTTTACACACCAAGATTAGATTCAATTCGGTTAAGACGAAAAATAATCTAACTCGCAGAACCGTCTAAAACTTCTGTACAGGAATAGAAATGGCATATGTTAGACATTTTACACCGACCTCCTTAAACCTAATTTGGCAGTCATGGTCCATTTGTAGGACTAAGAAACTTATGAGAGTTTTTTCTTTAGAACAATATCAGCAACATTAAAGTGAGCAACTTTTTTTTCTTTAGGCGGAACAGATTGCTGACAAAACCTTTTGAAAGCTTCCAGTTCTAATTCTTCATCATCCATGTCATCTTCTAATACTTCTTTTGGCTTAAAAACACTATCTGTAAAATAAGAACAATTATTCTATTATATGCAAATCTGTTCTCGCATGTTAACTGTAATATTATCTAGCTAATTGGTTTTTGTATAAGAACTCGATTTATAGGCATAATCTAATTTTGTTTACAAGCGATGCAAGGTGACCTTCCATTTAGGAAGTTAAGTTAAGTTAAGCCTTTTTGATACTACCCAGAATAGATAAAATACTTTTCAAGTGCACAAAAGATATTGTTGCCTTAAGCAAATTTAAGAATTGATCCATACACACGATGTCAATCTCTTCGACGATAAAAAACGGAACTCCCATTTATTTGAGAAGTATCAGGGAAATCAAAATTATGGCATAAATTAACCGATTCACACTTTTTAAGGTTCATCCAACGTTCTTCTCAAAAACATCTTATTTAGTAAGTTTCTTATATTTTGGGATTAAGTTTTAGAAAAAAAGTATCTTTCAATTAGAGTATAAAGAAATTGTCGAATACTCGTGTGAATTTTCGAAAATTACGTACAATTTGATAGATTAATCGAATACCTACTTACCTGTATGAAGATTAATCGTAATTTTCCGAGCTTGTCTTCCGATATGATTACATTGTAGTTTCTGAATCACGATACGTTTTTAAAGCATAAAATTTTTTATCTTCAACCCGAGCCTGCTATCGCACCTCGATGCTTACTCATTCTGTTTAAGAGCAAAATTGCCCGCCTAAGGGGCATGTGGTTGGGAGGGTTGTAATCATATCGGAAGACAAGCTCGGAAAATTACGATTAATCATCATACAGGTAAGTAGGTATTCGATTAATCTATCAATTTTCCATCGCTTGTCTTCCGATATGATTACATTGTAGCTGTTTAAATCTAGATGGTGCAATTTTGCATTATTCTACCTCCAATCCTGAGAATACCACAAAAAACACAATTAAGGCAGCAAAGTCGTTCAATTCAGCACTTTTTAAGTATGAAAAAAAATCAATGAAAATTCTGTCCTATAAATTCCTTAACCACTTAAATAAATATATTTTATTTAACATAATATATTATTGACATACAATCAGAGCAAAACAAATATTATAAATTGAACCTTAGGCAACGGAATACTTAAAAGGCTACCTAGAGGTCGAGTATAGAATATGAAGAAGTGTCAGATTTATAGGACTCCACCCTGCTATATTCTTAATGACATTTATGTTTACGTCAAACTTGAAGGCTGCTCACGTGCTGGCGTGTCTTACACTATATCCGATAAAGACGTTAACGTTCATACCATACCACTGTTTTTAAAATTAAGTTGATCCACCTACTCAAGGTTTGAGTTATTGCGTGGTGATGTGGTTTTTTGAGAGTTAAGAATAGGGATGTATACTTGGGATGAAGGTGCACGGTGACTTTAATGTACTGTTTTATAGAATTTGCGACACATAGTAGGTAATTCTGGTTTTTAAATACGGAAAACAGGCTGGTTTTTATAGGGAGCTGAGTTTTAAATTTTTTCCGAAATCTTTAATTTTGACTGTAGAGTCTCTATTATTGTCGATCGTAATTTTGCTTAATGTTTGGATCCGATGTGCTGAACTTAGTGCCATAAGTGTTACCGTTTTCTTTGTTAGTTTATCAGGTGATAGAGATTGTAAAGGGTAAAGTGTTGATAAATATAGTAATACAGGGTCAACGTTCCATGTAAAATGGTATTAAGGTTTAGGGGACTTTAACTTGTAGCTTCCCTTAAAAAATCTTTTTATTATATATTAATCCCTATTAGGCTGTGAAACATAAAGTTATCTATAGGTACTTATCAAGACTTAAGAAGCTCCTTTGTTTACTTCGCGAACTAAAAAGGCCAGATAAATGTTTAAAATATAAGTAAAGACATCGAAATTTTGTTGTTACAGAAATTATAATACCTACTTATTAACACAAGCATTGTATGTTAAATATTAATTAACAATTTGTTTTAACAAAAAATATTTATAGGTACACCTATGTTATTACTATTAAGTTAGCAGCAGTTTAGACAGTAGGATAACGTTGACAGTGTTGTTGTTAGATATATTTTATATATCGTTGCATTATTGTAAATACATAAAGTAAAAATACTAAAAGCTGGTGTTTTATCAACACAAGAACAAGTAAACCAATTTTAAAATCACAACATTGTACTGTCTCCAAGTTCCTTCTGAGATGGATGCAAACATTATTGGGATGGCGTGGCCGGAGATGCTTATTTGAAGAAATGCTTCTCAGACAGTTTCCTTGCCACCAGGAAAATTTTCCTGTATAAGAGATGAGTCTCTAAAGAGAGTAACCAATTTTTACTCGATTTAAAAGTCAACGGGGTTTCCCAACCAATAAACTAAGAAACAAGGTATACCAGGGTTGTAATAGCCACACAGGTACTACCAATATTCCGGTGGCTTCATCCTGTATAGATTTATCTAAAGCATTAAATATCATAGAAAACAAGGGAAAAGCGTAAATATACTCATCATGCCAAGAAATTGTAAATGCATCGACTGCTGTGGAGGTTGGATCCGGAAACCAGGAAATATATTTATTGCATTTTGCATTATAATAACTTGCAAATAAATTTAACCGCTTATTATTTTCTGATATACCTGCTTGTTTAGTTCGTATTCTGTTTCAACTTTCAACGGAAGTTTGTCTTGATGCCTTATCGGCTTCCTTTTTTTCTTTTGAAGCGATATAAGATGGAAAGAGTGTTATACGTTTTGTTCACACCAGCCTAAAATGTGAAAGTTTATATTGGTTAAGTTTCGATATTTTACGCTTCCCCCACGATTAATGCAGGATATTGCCGTCTTATTATCGATTCTAAGTAAGACTCCAATATTTTCATTTGATTTAGTAAATAATTATTGTAAGCCATGACCACCAACTTTAATTTCGAGCCATAAGCAGCTTTAATTTCAAGGTAATTAATATGCTTAGACTTGTCGGCTTCTTCCCAAAACTCGCGACATTTTTGGCCGTTACAACAGCCTGTAGGAGACGCAGACGCATAAGAAAAAAAAAACAAAATTCCAATGAAAACGTACTAGGCTTCATAGTTACAGTATATTCTAGATTGTCTATCCGCCAGCTAATAATTTCCTTTGTGTCTTTTGAAATTAATATTCTGTCATTGTACGATTTTCCTATTAAGGCTTTAAATTTTGCGCGCCCTTGTCTTTTGATACGATGACGACTCCGAGGAACGGCAGGAGTTGCTGCTACCAAAACACCAATAATTTTTGCAAAATCTCGAATTGTAGTACCTTTCTTGTTAACGTATTTTGTAAATTGCCTCTTTTATTGAATTAACTTTCTTAAGCAGTAAAGAAACGGTCGAGGACACGGTCCTCTGAATTAAGTCCTAAGTATCCTAGGTAAGTTATTTTTATGATGGTATTAACTGACTTTTTCTGTATTTATAATAAATCTTAAATCATTTAGGAGCATTATGCACATTCCAAAACGGTAAAGTGCATCAGCCAAGCATGACAAATGGTTGGTGTTGTTAGCTAACTGCTCCTACAGCTGTTGGCCCATGCCCCAACTGGTGTTGTAGGACCCTTGGCAAATAATTAAATTTGCACAAAATAATATGCGGGAGATATTTAGTCAAATAACTAACACCCTCTAAAGTATGCAGATATTTTGCAGACAATAAGGAGTCCATGATTGCAATCTTAATTAAGTAAGTCAACGACCAATTAAAATATACTGTTGGCTCACAGCCTTTTAATCGCTCAAGTGAAGATAGAATTTACTGAATAGTCCACGGCTATCCCTCAGAAAATATGGCCCACGGCTTAATGCCAAATATGTTTTGCCATAACACCCTGTAAGGTATGCAGCTATATTGCAGACAATAGTCTGCGGGTAATATTTTAGTCAAAACAGCTAACAGTCTGTAAAGTATACAGCTATTTTTCAGACAATAGTCTGCGGGTGATATTTTAATCAAAACAACTAACACCCTGTAAAACATACAGCTATTTTGCAGACAATAAGGAGTCAGTCCATGAGACCAGTTTTAATTAAATAGGTCCACGACCATATTAGAAATATATACTGTTTTTTGTCTCTATTGGAATTGATTATTGCTGCATAAACAGGGGAAATATTATACACACAAGTGTATCTGATTATCATTTGGCGGTGACAAGTTTGGGGTTGGCATAATAAACGATCACTTCTTAGTAAGTCCATAGCCAACTTTTAGTGGAGAAGTCGTATAGGTAGGTCCTCGACCCTAGGCTTAATCAATTAATAATTTATAATAAAAATAATATTATCCTTCGCATCTCCGCCATCCCTCATTACACTTTGTAGTATACAACTTTTTCCCAATCGGTACAATTTTTAAAGAAGTTATCTAAAAACATGGTGATTCAGCCGACCCTCGCTAGCCGCTCGAGCTCATGCATCGCCTTGATGCGTCATTACAATTTTGTACCGGTCGGTGACAAGCAAGAATCCGTAAATCGGTTCTTTCTTTTGGTTTTAAGAAGAAAAATGCCTAGAAATCGTATTTCTAGTATAGTGAAGTGTTAGTGATACGTCTTGCTCGCAAAGGAGGCGAAAAAAGGAAGCAATATGCATCGGGAGAAGCGAATCAGGGGGTGAGTCCATATAAGATTATATGCCAAAATTTCAAATATACATAAATACCTGGTTATCTTAAATATATAAAAATAGAATCTCTTGTATAAAAGCAAACTAAATGTGTATAATACTAAACTGAGTATTATGAATAAATATGGCACTTGTAACCCTTATTTTTTTTTTTACTTAATAAAATTGAAATGGAAAATACTCTCAAACTTCTAAAACTAACTATACTTATTAGAATAAAATAGAGTGCGAACGGGTTACAGTCAAAAATGCGAATGAAGCAGTAAACAAAAATTTTATGTGCTCACTGCGATTTGAATTATACTAACAAACTGTAATTTATATACGAGGGCATGACAAAACATTGTTACATTTATTTGTCGTCTTTGCACAATTAACACAGAATCAAACAATATATTCGGAATTGAAATATACTATATCGAAATGAATATAAGTAATAAGCAACAGTTAACGATACGAGCTATTCGAACCGTTCTCCAGTAATCTCGTCTAATCGTACATCCTACCAAAGAAATATACTATTCAATCACAAAAAGTGTTTACATAACACAATCAAAAGGAGGAAATATATACCGGTCGACCTGCACATTTATTAATGTTTTACATAGAATAAAACGTTTATACCATATAAAGGAATATAAAAATAGAAACAAATGGTTATAATGCCTTCGTATCATTCGTTTTTCGATATTTGATCCCCGTATGGGGCACATGTGGGACTATAAACTACAATTCGATTCGATGCAAATATTGCAAAACAAAAACAAAGTTATATTTAATTATGATCCACTGACTCATACTGCAGATCTATATGAAAATTTAAGAGTATGGCAATTACATAAGGTATTAAAATTTGAACAGAATAAACTTATTTACAGGATAATAAATAAAACTCAAAATTAAAATATTTTCATAATATTTTCAAAGGATATTCATAGCCACAATACTAGAGAGTTTATAGGAAATCATACTGTTATTATTACTAAAATGCAATTATCCTCAATACCAGTGTTCAAAAACACTGTCTAGAGGAATAAGGACTATGTATATTGTAATTATTGCTATTACTGTATTAACAAATACTTTTCAAAAAAAAATAAAAATAAAATAAAAAATTAAAATTTTGAGTAAGTCGAAGAGTGTCCTTTTCTCACGAAATTAACCTCTAAAAACTAACCACAAAGGCAAGCTGACGCATAACTTACGAGCGACTAAATCCCAAGTTGGGTATTATTATAGCTTGCATGGCCCTCCGTTGGCTTTGCTCGCAACGGAGGCTCAATCAACAAGAACTAAAAGTGCTAACCAAAACTAACCCAAAATGAAGGGAAAAAGGCGGAATGTTATCGTTCGGCTTTGTCGAAGCAATGTAATACCGGAACGCATTATTTTTAAACAATTCGTGTCGACATGAGCCGTCCGGTGAGGGAAAAAATTGGAGTAAACATTGCTTGCAGGAGATGTTAATAACTAATAATAATACCTATTTACAAATTCGCATTTGCAGATGCGAATAACTTTAACTAAAATTGGCCTTCACATTTGCAGATGTGAAGGGCCCCCAACAGCCTCCACCCCAGTAGGTATATTATGTAAAAAGTAGTTAGAGGCACACTATATCCCTATATTTGCCGATGTAAAGGATATATGTACTGACAAAAATAAAACGGTATAATGCTATGTATTTGCAGATACAAAAACAAATAACCACCATACTATTGCAACGCTCTTACATAAAATCATTGCATTGGAGGTAGCGAATTATTACACTCTTGGTTTCTATTCAAAACAGAAATTACAGTATTTGCAGATACTGTAAATATGCTAAAAAATCGTTGCATTTGCAGATGCAGTCGAAAGCATAACCAGGGTTAAGCAGCAAGCAAAAAGGTGAATAGTTCGTTGTATTAGCAGATACAATCGATCGTACCCACTGTCTGCAATTGCAGTTGCAGATAGTGAACATATTCATGAACCTATTTTTCTGTTCAGAAAACAGAAATTGCAGCATTTGCAGATGCTGTAAATAGGCTAACAACAGATCGTTGCATTTGCAGATGCAATCGATATCATAAGTAGCAAAACCAAGGAAACTCTTTTGCATTTGCAAATGCATTAGAAGATCCTCTCACGCTAGCTGAGGAAATAACTTATCCGAATCAAGATTTACCAACATCAGAAGCACCAGATGGTCCTGAACAAAGTAACGACCACCTAGCTGTGGTACAAAAAAAAAAACCGACGAAATCACACCTGCGAGGCCAGAACTACATACTCAGATAGTTTAGATGGGACAATTACTTGATAGAGAAGTATCCACCAGCTGCCAACTGCAATGTCCTCAGAACATCAACATTAAATCTCGAAGAGAGTACTAAATCCTGCCAAGACAACCAACTACTGTATCAATTACAGAAACAACTGTAGTCCGTGGGATTAGTGCCTTAGCCCTCCCTTTCAATAATTTAATTAGCCAACCGTCTGAACTAGAATTATACGTTCAAAATTAGCAGAAATTAATGGTAAACAGTTCAATAATAGAGTGGGTACAGGATTATAAAATCCCTTTCAATAGGACACCACTCCGGTTAGCAAAGTAGAAGACTACATAGGACGGCAAAAAATTTAATTTCAAAATACGCATTCTTGGGGAAAACTGATCTCTTAAAGATGCATATTTCCTTATCCCTATGCACAGTAGTCAAAAAAGTTGTTAAGATTCGTTTTTTGCAACGTACTATACCAATTTAATTGTGTTTCATTTGGTTTATGTACAGCTCCATATCTTTTCACAAAACTGAAACCAGTTGTAAGATATGTAAAATTAAAGGGTATAAAAACTGTACTCTACTTAGACAATTGGCTAGTTATTGGTAATTCAAAAGAGAATTGCTTAAAAGTATAAATAAAATTACACAAACATTACAAGATTTAGGTTTTATATAAATTCCGAAAAAAGCGTAGTTATTCCCCCGCAACCATGCTCATTTTTGGGGTTTTACAAGAGAAAAGGGACCTACTGGCAGAACAGTCTATTATCTTTACCCTGAAAAATACTTACTCACATCTCCTTGCGGAGAGAAACAACCATTGTGGAAGAAAATTTCTCTGGCTGTAGGGAAATTAGGAAGTTTCCTGAGAAATTAAACTGATTATTTTTTATGGCAAACTATAGAACAGTGGAAAAAATATCGATACGTATTTTTTTATTTCCACTAAAGATGAATATTACAAGAGCTATACCAGTTTTTAGTTTTGTATATATAGATATACTATGCATGGTGTGACGTAACAATTCATGTGTATTATGACGTCATAAGCACATCTCAAGGCGTTGTATCTGCCTCATTTTTCGGCTTAGGGAAAAAAGAAAAAACATATGTTTACTTATTTTTCATGGGCTATCGAAATCAGCAGTAATAAAAAAAAAATAAAAAAAAAATTGATGAAACTTCCTCATTGTCAGGAGAGGTATTCTATAACAAAGCGTACCTAATGAAGCGATAAAAGTGATTATTTCTTCATTGACAGATAGCGCCCTCAAACAATACGGAAATACTTACAATAAATAGGGAATTTCTGTTTTTCTAAGCGCCAACATATATATATTAAAACCGTAAACTTATTCTTGAGCTCCTAAATATTCAATTGTCTTCGGAGTCATCCTACTCAAACAAAAGACGAAGCGGTTATAAAAAGTTTTCTCAATGGAACATTTAACATAAGACCCCCAAAATCAAAATACTCAATTACTTGGAATTTCTACCCAGTTTTTCAGCGCTTAAAGAGCATGTACCCTCACGAATTCTTAAATCTACAAATCTAACTTTAAAGCTAGTAACACTCTTAATACTAATAACGGCACACAAATCACGGACAACCCGGAAGTAAAAATAGACAATATTTTTAAATATGAATACATAATTGAAATCAGATTCCCGGATAAAATAAAAGCAAGTGGCTTAAACAGGCTTCAACCTAGTTTGATATTACCTTATTTTATTAATCAACCTGAACTATGCATAGTCACACCATTAGAGACTTACATAGAACGCATAAAAGGAAAAAGGGTGCTACCAGTCAATAAAAGGTGAATAGTTCGTTGTATTAGCAGATACAATCGATCGTACCCTCCACTGTCTGCAATTGCAGTTGCAGCTAGTGAACATACGTATTTTTTTGTTCAAAAACAGAAATTACGGCATTCACAGATACTGTAAATATGCTAATAGATCGTTGCATTTGGAGATGCAATCGATACCACAAGTAGCAAAACCAAACAAAATGTAATACTCACTCACAAAAAGCCCTATCACCCAGACAACAGTCAAACCATTAGCAGATGGGTCAAGTTAATACTAAAAGCCAGCAGTATAAACACGGAAATCTTTGGGGCACACAGCACGCGACACGGGGCAACTTCAGCAGCTCAAAGAATGGGAGTTACATTACAAACCATTCAGAAGACAGCTGGCTCGACAGAAAAATCAAAAGTATTCTCGAAATTCTATAAAAAACTTGGCGTGGGTAATCCCACTGGATTGGCATCTTGTTTATTGAACCATAAACTCTAAGGAATCATATAAATATTAAGCTACAATTATAACTTACTTACCAACTTGTTATCATATTACATAAGAAGATTGGTATAGTATTAAAAATAAGTTAAAGGTTAATATCAGTTAAGCGTTAAACATGATATATGTACCTTCATGATGTGTGTTATTAAATCTAATGGTTATAAATTTGAATTTTAGTTTATAAAAAGGGCCTTACAAATCTAGGACTACAGAAAACTCGTAGTTTTCAGTTAATGTAGATTACATCGCAAATACTTTAAACATCTACAAAGTGTAATGAGGGATGGCGGAGATGCGAAGGATAATTACAAGATCAATCGACTTACCTGTAAGGAAGATCGATCGGAATTATCCGAGCATCTCCGCCATCCCTCATTACAAACCCACCCAGTCTTTACCTTCTCCCTATCACCCCAAATGCAATGTAATCAAAAATCTCACGAACCAAAATTGTAATGACGCATCAAGGCGATGCATGAGCTCGAGCGGCTAGCGAGGGTCGGCTGAATCACCATGTTTTTAGATAACTTCTTTAAAAATTGTACCGATTGGGAAAAAGTTGTATACTACAAAGTGTAATGAGGGATGGCGGAGATGCTCGGATAATTCCGATCGATCTTCCTTACAGGTAAGTCGATTGATCTTGTAATTAAGAATGTTTTTTTATTGCGAAGCCCTCGGCCTAGACCTATCCTTTTTCTATGCCCTCGGCAAGAATTTTTCGATTGAGTGCAAATTATCAGGCCCTCGACCTATGCACT
>MU183182.1:123382-165935 GCA_016904865.1 Pissodes strobi
ACGCGTGAGAGATCATGTTAGCTTGTTTATTTAAACTTAAATTGATTATAACGTATCGGAATCAGTTCTAATGACTAAAATAAATTGGAACTAACTGAAACTAACCGAAAGTGTATTGAACGACTATACAAAACTAACGAAAAGCACCAAAACAGGCTAAAACGTATCGAAATAGATTAAAAATATTGAAGTAAGTTAAAACTAACCCAAATTAACTGAATTTTGGTGACTAACCAAAACTAACCAAAAACATTAAAATTGCTTATAACGTATCGGAACCGGTTCAAATGACTAAGATATATTAAAACTAACTGAACTTTACTGAGACTTGACTGAACGACTAACCAATAGTAGGTAACTAAAAGCATCAAAACGGGCTAAAACGCACCGAAATAGATTTAAAATATTGAAGTAAGTTAAAACTAACTTAAATTAACCGAATTTTGGTGACTAACCAAAAACCCTAAAATTGGTTATAGTGTAACGGAACTGGTCCAAATGATTAAAATAAATTAAAATTAACTGAAATTAACCGAGAGTTGATTGAACGACTAACCAAAATGGACCAAAAGTAACCAAAGGCATCAAAAGGGGCTAAAACAAGTTGAAACTAACAATTAACCGAATTTTGGCGACTAACTAAAGTTAACCAAAAACATCAAAATTGGATATGACGTATCGGATCCGGTTCAAATGACTTAAATAAATTGGAACTTACTGAAAGTAACCGAAAATTGATTGAATAACCAACCAAAGCTAACCAAAAGTAACTAAAAGCACCAAAACGGGCTAAAACGTATCGAAAAAATTAAAAATATTGAAGTAAGTTGAAACTAATTCAAATTAACCTTATTTTGGTGACTAAATAAAAACACTAAAATTGGTTATAACGTTTTGGAACCGGTTCAAATAACTAAAATAAATTAAAACTAACGAAATTAGCCGAAAGTTGAGTGAACGACTAACCAAAAGCACCAAAATGGGCTAAAACATATCAGAACAGATTAAAAATATTAAGCTTATAAGGTGAAACGAACTTGAATTAACCGAATTTTGCCGACTAACTAAAATTAACCATAACGTATCGGAACCGGTTCAAATTACTAAAATAATTTAAAACTAACTAAAGCTAACCGAAAGCTGATTGAATGACTAACCAAAACTAATCACAAGTAACCAAAAGCACCAAAACGGGTTAAACCGTACCAGAATAGATTGCAAAAATTAAAGTAAGTTAAAAACCAAAACGAACCGACTTTTTGCAGCTAACCAAAACTAACCAAAAAGATTAAATTTGATTATAACGTATCAAAGTCAATTGAAATGACTAACTTACTATACTCTTGAAAATATCTGTACAAAATTTCATGATGATGGGAACAGTTTATGCGTGAAAGCTTGAGAAACAAACAAACAAACACATTCGCATCTGTAATATTAATTAGGATTATTTAATAAAACTTACTGGCAGCTTCGGAGTGGATGAATTCACTGCACAAATTCGACACGATAATCTAATGCCATCAGGAATAACATCAATATATGGACACAGCTTATTTACCTAGTAATCGACATCCTTAGATTTGGGAAAGTCAATAACCAAATTTTGCAAATTTTAGAAGAGGGCTATGACTCAATATTGTTTTAAACGTCTGGGCATCTGAATAATACTTTTGACAGTTCGATTAATTTAAAATAATAATATGCTCTTTTATCATCTAAAATCCGTTTAAAACGATTTTAAATGACAAAATTGTATAAAAACCCGAAAATTCTGACTTTTTTAGGACGATAGCCGTGGCTGCTGATGAATTTGTCGTGGATTTTGAAGCGAAAATTCATTTTAAATTCAACCGTCCATTAAAAAAAGCTGTGCTATGGATCCAAATACACTGCGAATATAATAATTAATAAATAATAATTTTGACTGTTCGTTTAATTTAAAATATGCTTTTTTATCATCTAAAATCCATTTAAAATGATTTTAAATGGCAAATTGTATATAATACCGCCCTAGCGGCTAGAATCGGTTTACACATTTTCGTCCCATTTGCCGAGATTTACCCTCATACTGCCGCGTAAGATGTTTACACATCAATAAGTTGGAACTAACGGAAAGTTGTTTGAACGACTAACCAAAAGTGACTACAAATAGCCAAAACGGGCTAAACGGAATCAGAACAGGTTAAAAATATTACAGTAACGTTATGGCTAATTATATATTAATAGATTTTCCTAATTTTTGTCGGTTTTCATGTCTGCACATTTTTGATGTGTAAACATCTTACGCGGCGGTATGAGGGTAAATCTCGGCAAATGGGACGGAAATGTGTAAAGCGATTGTAACATTATAAGCCGTCGCATTGAGGAGCAAGCTAATCCAGGACGTCCGTGAAGGATTTTTATACAATTTTGCCATTTAAAATCGGTTTTAAACGGATTTTGAACGATATAAAAGCATATTTTAAATTAAACGAACCGTCAAAAGTATTATTCAGATGCCCAGACTTTTAAATCAATATTCAGTCATGGCTCTCTTCTATACTTTTCCTTCTATACCTAAGTTTGGTTTTTTAAATGGACGGTTGAATTTAAAATGAATTTTCGCTTCAAAATCCACGACAAATTCGTCCTAAGCCACGGTTATCGTCCCAAAAAAGTCCGAATTTTCGGATTTTTATACAATTGTGTCATTTAAAATCGTTTTTAAACGAATTTTAGACGATAAAAAAGCATATTATTATTTTAAATTATACGAACTGTCAAAAGTATTATTCAGATGCCCAGACGTTTAAAACAGTAAAATTTGAAAAAGCTGGTTATTGACTGTCCCAAATCAAAGGATGTCGGCCCACGGTAAATATGTTGTGTCCATATGTTGATGTTATTCCTGGTGGCATTAGATTTTCGTGTCGTGCAGTGAATTAATCCGCTCCGAAGCTGCCAGTGCGTATTATTAAAGAATCCTAACTTATATTATAAATGCGAATGTTTTTGTTTTTATTCTATGAACAAGCTAAAATGTACAGGTAACGGCCATAGCACGTTGAAAATGCCAGTTCTCGTCCGATCACTGAAGTTAAGCAACGTCGGGCGTGATTAGTACTTGGATGGGTTACCGCTTGGGAACATAATTTGCTGCTGTCATTTTTTTTACAACCGATGTCGTTATAGTATATGTTTACACATCAGTCTCAAGTACTAGCAAACTCGCTTAATCTATTTTATTTATTTTTGTTTTAATTATGATAATGTTTAATATTATTGCTAAAAATGCATTTCTTTAATTATATACCTATATTATAAACACTCATGTGTTTGTATTTTTACTATTTTAAACTCTGCTTTTGGAAACTATATGAATTTCAACGCAAATCACATTTTTGCGTTTTTATTCATCATTTTCAATGTCTCCCCGGTTGCATCTTTGCGAAGGACTGTGAATTTTTGTATTGTTAATTCAAAATATTAATTTGTAAAATGGAAAGAGCGAAGCTTCGACAAGTCTTGGCCCCCTGCGAAAAAAGTGAAAATGCATTTAACTGAGGGCGAACATGCATTGGTAAAAAACCGTGTATGTTTGTTTGTTAAACGAAGCTATTGATAACGTTACAGCTGATAATTGGCAGAAGTGTATCGAACATGTCATAAAACAAAAAATGATACTACGGTCGAAGTTATAGTTGAACCTCTTATTATTAATGTTGGTTCCGAAAGTAGTGATAGTAATGATTCTGAATCAAATTCTCATCAACCCTCCGATCACGAGTAGGAAACTTAAAATTGTATTGATTTTTTATGTAAACTTTCGATGCAACTTTCTATATGGTATTTTATGATAAGAAAAACCCCTTATCATCCATGACTCATTTTTTCCTAGCCTTAATGAATACATAGTACTATTTGTTTGTAGTACAATTTTGTTGCTTATTACTAGACTTAGGAATAATTTTGAATATACTTTTTTTGCATATTTTAAATCAAGCATATTTATGTGCATAAACTTTATTTTTTTATGTGGATATTTGTCTAAGTCTACTTATTACTATTCCATTATATAGTTATTATAACATATTAATTTATAAAGCAATTGTATCCGCCACTGGAATTTCCTTCTCTCTTCCCTTACCCCTCGAGGCGCGCCTTAAAACTAAAAATGAGTCACTGACTATTATTTCCGGCTTGAACTATAGAAACCAAAATGATAATGCCGTCGTAATAAAGTTTTTATGCAGTGTCTACTCAATCGACATTTTTGCTAAATTTGTCAAACGCTCCAGGACTATTTGTGATATCAAGTACGTTTTTGGAAATTTAAGGTTGCTAAAAGACACAATGACTCATATTAGCACATAAAATATAGCCCAGATATTAGTTGCCTTCTTTTTGGTTGGGCATTAAAAAACAAGCTTCTTAAAAGTTTTAATCCAAAACTTCGCCTCTTGGCGTCAAAATCGTCTTTATACTTTAGTGCCATATCAACTGCTGATTTTTAAAGATAAGTAGGTCTTTTCAAGTAGCGCGATATTTTGGCCGCGATTTTGCGCCCCTCTAAAGTCCATGCACAGACACAATAGAGTAAATCAAAACAAAGTGCGTGATCGCCAGGTGTTTATATTTACTCTATTGGTTAAATGGACAGACTTTAGCTAAGAGGGCCAGAGGCTGAAACTGAATAATTGCAGAGATTCTAATTTGGCTTTAGCAGACATTAGCTACTTTACACTTTTGGTTGAGGGAAACCCTAACACATACACCTAAGTTTAATTGAAGCACAACTCCCACGTTACTACCACTAGAATGTTAAAAGTTTTGAAGCAAATTAATGAAAAAATTGTTTTCTACAATTTAAAATAATCAAAGTTCAGCGATATTTTTTTCAGAAAATTGGGAACCCTGCTGAAGGCACCACAAATTACTTACTTAACAAGTGCCATCCTGGTTTGACGATCAGACCACGTCCTTTTTAATTTATTCATTGATGCAAAAGTTTGAGGTGTATCACCGGGGCTTTTTTTGGTCTAAAAATATATAAAATATATTTTTATTAACTTATTTGTTACTTAGTGTATAAAAATAAAAAAAAACAAATGCATCAATTATTAGACGTAACATAACAATATGTGATATAACCAAAATTATGACCATTTATGACATGAAAAGGCAAAAAAATGATAAACTTGTCTGGATATAATATGAAATCAAATACCCAATTCAAACCAAGAAAAACATACTTAAATGAATAAATTAACCAAATGTTCAGATAAAAATAATAGTATAACATAGGTGTGATATATGCAAATAAGAAAAAATTAAAATACACTTGCTTATATAAAGGCGCGTTTTCACGAGGCGATTTTAGTTGAACAATTTCTGTTGATCAACTAAAATCGAATCAAAATCCTCTGTGTGAACTTGTTGGTTGTCGGTGTCAGCCGAATTGAATAGTTCGCGTTGTTCTTTTTAATGATTAATGAAATAGAAAAACATTTGACTAAAAGGTTAAATTAAAATATTGAGAAATTACTGTAAAGAAGGTCAGATAATAATAATAATAATAATAGATGCTTTATTGTCAAAATATTTTACAATTTGTAGACAAAGCTAGAGCTAGAGTACAAAAGATACAAAACATATAAAAACACAAATAGAAACATACAATAAAAAGAAAAACCTAATTATACAAAACTTTATACAAGGTTGTTAAGATGGCGCCAAGTAAAAAGGCACGCAAAAGTGAGTCTGATACTAAAACGTACTATTTTTGTTGCAAAACAAAATCGTTCGGTAGTTTCATATGCGTAAATTGTAGAAAAGCATATCATAGATCGTGTGCCACACGTGATTGGAACGATAAACTCAGGTTTATTGATGAAACACGGCTTGATTGCTGTGAAAAGGATCATTACCGACGTCGACGACAACGATGATTCGGAGAATTCTTACCTGAAGAGATTGATTAAGGAAATGATAAGCAAGAACAAAATCCTGGAAGAAAACTGTGCTTTGTTGAGAGAGAAGCTCAAAACATTGGAGAATTCCATGGAAATCGTGGAAATTGGCATTGATAAAAAAGGTAAACAAAGACCCATACCAAAAACAGCAAACAAATGCAGTAGAGTCAAATCCGCCATATTGCCCGAAGAGGATCAAGAAGGTGAAACATCCGCCGCAAGAGGTCCTCGCAGCGACGATGCCCATGACGTCATAGTTTTCGCCGAGCTGGATGAAGAACGCGGCACGACACAACTGCAGCCGCTTGAAGTTAGTGCTTCAATTTCGGCGAATGGCATATCGCCATCGCCTCCGCCTTTGACAGATGACGTCTTGGTTGAAGGAACTCCCACCAGGGCCGGACCTCATGGAGAAGTAGAAAAAAAATAAAAATTGTAAACAAAACAATAACAATGCCGAAAATGACTGGAAACTGGTTAAACTGCGAAAAATAAGCAGCAAAACCGTAGGACAGGCAGACCTACACCCAAATTAGGCACTAATATAAATTGTGTCCTAAAAGCAGCCACTCTAACGCCGCTAGAGTGGATATTCTTATCTGGTTTTGATCCCACAACAGAGGCAAAATACATTAATAAATACCTGGAACAAATTTATCCTAACAACAGATATCCATGCTATAAACTTAAAACAATCAAGGAGAAATATTGCGGTTCCTTTAAACTAGGTGTTCCAGCAGAAAGCAAAACCACTATTATGGATGCAGAACTTTGGCCCAATGGTATAATCATCAACCATTTTATCAACTACCAGCGTCTAAATCAGACAAAAGCCTCTTAAAAGAGTCTGATGAAGGCACAGTCTACAGTGGATCCGTAAAGGTTGCTGATAATAAATTACTGGTATGTAACAATAAAAATTCCTGTTTGTAACAAGGTTTCTCAACCTAATGATTCTAATCTTCCTTTAAATGTACATAAAAATAATATCTTTAGTGTGTTTCATGTCAATATCAGATCAATTCGTAATAAAACTCATGAATTGGATGCGTTTCTTGCAGATAAAACTTTTGACATTGTAGCGTTAACTGAACACTGGCTAAATAAAGACGAATTAAACTCATTGCATATTAACAACTATGATCTTAGCTCCTTCTCTGCACGGGAGCAGTACATGGGTGGGGGTTCCTTGATACTTGCCGAGGTGGTTAGAAATAAATATGAAACCAAAAATGTTTTAAGCATTAATATAGAGAAGTGTATAGAACTATGCTGTTCACTTATAAGGCCCCTTGGGCTCTGTGTGATCTCTGTGTATAGGCCTCCATCAGGGTCATTTCTGGTGTTCTTGGAGACCCTGGAGGCTGCATTACGGGAGAGTGGTCTTGGTGGGGATGTTGTCTTGACAGGAGATTTCAATGTCAATTTCACTTTAAATGATGAAAATTCAGCCTTATTGTGTGATCTTCTTGAGAGCTATGGCTTTCAGAGGATGATACATGACCCAACCAGGGGTGCGGCCTGTCTGGACAACATCTTTATAAACTGTGTGAGTAGAGAGATTGGTACTGAGGTCCTCCAGGTGGGTCTGTCTGATCACTGCGGTCAGGGTATTTACCTTGACATGAGTGTTGATTCTGTGGATGTACGGCGGCCACTGGAGAGGAAGGTTTTTCGTCCAATTACTCAGAATGGATTGGCCCGTTTTGAGGTGGAGGTGGGTGTGGTTAGTTGGGATTTTGTTGACAATATTGATCTCTTAATTGAGAACAAATATTCTCTGTTTATTCAGAACCTCAAATCTGCATTCCTAGAGTCATTCCCTGAAAGGACATACAAAGTAAAAAGGGATGATCCTCATAAAGTTTTATGGTTTACAGACACATTGCGTCAGATGAAAGAAAGACTACGCTTTTTGCAGGATTTTTATAACAAGCATCAGACTCCAAGAAATAAGGAGAAGCTGAAAAATTTTAAAAATATATATAACCAAGCTTTAAAACAGGCAAAAAAATATGCAAATGATAACCTCAAAGAATCCGGTGAACAGTATGTGGTCTATCATAAATAGTCAAAGAGGGCTTTCAGGAAACAGCAGACAGGAACCGGACATCCCACCTGAACAATTCAATGAATATTTTAGTACTATTGCTACAAATAAAAGACGTCTTTTTGTGATGAAAGCGTTGCGTTGAGATTTTAAAACGCTTTCAATATTTACGTCACTGACGTTTACTGTTCTCGAAAATGCAAGTTTTTGAAATCGCGACGTAATAAAACCCAAACCTGTCACCTGTCAGCAGTTTGTAGGTTTTGCTTTGTGATTTTTTAAAGTTTACTTCTTATATTTCTGAGTTTTTTGCTAGAGCGTGTATGTTTTTTTACATTGGAAATTATGGCGAATCACATGAAAATGTTATTATTAGCCGATAGTTTTAAACCAGAGAAAAATGTTTTGCATACGCTACATTGGTTCAATAGAGGAAACACGACTAGCAATATATTTTACCAATTGCTGCTATTTAAACAAACCGAGCATTACCGCTTGGTATCAGAATATTGGTTCGATAAATATCCGGAGTATGATTTTTCAAGCTATTTCGAGTGACACAGGGTACCTTTAATACATTTCTAACAAAAATTGCTGGACCTGATCTAAGTATTCCATATAAAGGGGGTGGCATACGCATTCCTGTAGATAAGGAGCTCCTTATGACGTTGTGGTGGTTGGGAAAAGGGGAAACCCTTATTTCCATAGCAGAACGATTTTCAGAAGGAGAAACCACTGTTTATTTATCCACTACCAACATTTTAAATGATGAAAATGAGATGGAAGTAATTGAAGCTCAATCTCCCAGGTTAACCTGGACCATCCCACTATCGTTCATTTCTTTACAAAATCGGTTAGTAGAAAGAAAATAATAAACATTCAAAAGGATATCGAAACGAACGACTTTTTTTAAATATAATATTCTTCTATGACAATAATATTGACAAGTTGACATATGCGTTCACTATCAAAATGTTTTCAAAACGTTCTCCACCTGGGTTTTAAAATGTAATGAAACGCTTTCTTACATGACGTCACTGTTTCGACGCATAAATGAAACATGTGTCAAGATTTCGAAACGGTTTCGAAATCTTCGACCGCAAAAAGACGTCTATAGTTGATGGTATTTCCCAAACAAACCGAGATCCTCTGGGATACCTGAATGGGCCTGTTCCGTCTGTGAGCTTTTCTTTCCAGCAAGTTACTGAACAGCAAATATTAAAAATAATTCAAAACCTAAAAAACAAAAACAGCACTGATATTTTTGGTTTCTCTGTTAAAGTTGTCAAACATATTAAGGGCCTAATAGCTAAGCCACTCACCAACCTCATAAATTAGTGTTTCTCGTCAGGTATTTTCCCAGCAGTGCTTAAGAGGGCAATAATCAGTCCAATCTTTAAAAAGGGGGAGAAAACTGAAGTAGCCAACTACCGCCCTATTTCCCTACTTCCAATTTTGTCTAAGGTCATGGAGAAGTGCATGGTGGATCAAATTTCATTCCTTTTTGAGATTAATGCACTTTTCTCAAATTGTCAGTTTGGTTTTCGCTCTGGTAGAGGCACAGCCATGGCAGTTCTGGACCTCATCTGTACCAACCTGGATGATTTTGAGGATGGGAACTACAGTATAGACCAATTCTTTGACCTCAGTAAGGCTTTTGACTGTGTCTCACATGAAATCCTACTTAAAAAGCTTGCATACTACAAATCCTCAGAAGCTAGCATTGCCTTGCTTAGATCATATCTGGAGAAACGACCCCAAATGGTTAGAGTGGGTAGTAGACTGTCTGGAGAAAGGGTTTTGAATCTTGGTGTTCCTCAGGGCTCCATCCTGGGTCCGTTTCTTTTCCTGGTGTATGTGAATGATTTGCCTATGTGTAATTCCATAGCTAAATTTGGCCAATATGCGGATGATACATATACCGGGAGCCGCAGCCGGAGCCAGGTTGTAGCGGAGGAGTTGGCAGGCATGGCACAGTCGGAAGCCAGGCTGTGGTTTGATACAAACAAGTTATCACTCGACATAGATAAGACCCAAAAAATGCTGTTTTCCCTAAGAAACTGCGAGGGCATGAATGCTGAGGACAGCGTGAAGTTTCTGGGAGTCCATCTGGACCCAAAACTTAGCTGGGATGTTCATGTTGAGTCCGTTTGCAAGAGACTCCGAAGCACTGTGTTTTTGTTGAGAAGCTTGGCAGGATGTGTTTCTCTGGATACCCTTCTGACATCTTATCATGCGCTGTTCCATTCCACCATCTGCTACAGCCTATTGGCTTGGGGTAGGGCTGCCTCTGCAACTAGGGCGTTTGCCTTGCAGAGGAGGGCCATGAGAATCGTTGCTGGGTTGGGTTACAGAGAGGACTGTAGGCGGGCATTTCGCAAGTTCCAGATTTTGATTCTTCCATCTGCTTATATCTATGAGTGCCTCATGTATGTCAGGAGTAATATAGAACTCTTTGAAAGCCACCATGACATCCACAATTACCCCACTCGCCATGGGAGTGACTTAAGGGTTGCCCGCTGCCGTCTCTCAAAATCGCAGTCAAGGCCAGAGTTTATTGCGGTGAAATTCTTTAATAAACTACCGGTAATTGCTAGAGAGCTCCCACTTAATTCCTTTAAATGCACGGTTGGGAGAATTCTGCTGAGGAACGCATTTTATTCAGAACAAGAATTCTTTGAGTGTGGTCTAGAGTCATTTTTAAATGTCTAATTTTAATATGTTAGTGTCAGTTATTCTTAATTCAATTTTAAACTCTATTTTAACATACATATGTCTGTCCTACATCTTTTTAACATTTTGACCGTCCATTATGTTTTGTAATATCTGTCCATTTTGCTGTGATACATTTAAGTACTGTCTTTTGTAGCTTTAAGAATTTATATACTTATTTTTGACTTATGTAAAAATTACCTTGTAATTTATGAACATGAATAAATTGTCAAAATTGTCTAAATTGTACGTGGTCAAAATATTATATAAAATATTAAATATCAAAATATTTAACATGAAATCCTAAAGACTAAACATTAATATATTGACCCTGTCCTAAGGTGGGATGCCGATATTGAGCAGGTGTCGAGGAGGCTTGGCAGCGCACCTCTTGCTCCGCGAGGGCTGGTGATTAGTGTTTCAGCTGAAGTCCTAAAAACGGCATATCATTCCCTATTCCACTCAGTGATGACATATGCAATTCTAACTTAGAGGCATGCAGCTCAGGTTGGTAGATTGCTCGGGCTTCAGAGAAAGGCTTGGCGGGGCTGAGTTTTAGAGAGGATTGCAGAAGACCGTTTGCAGAGCTTGGAATTCTAACTCTTCCATCTCAGTATATTCTTGAGAACTTATTGTATGTTACGGACCATCAGGATAAGTAAAGGGCGCATAGTGAAAAAACTTGTGTTATGTCTTTTAAGTGCGATTTGAATAATGTATATCTTGGTGGGTCATCGTTACAACATTTGAATGAAAACAAATTTCTGGGTATTTCTATTGACGATAGGGTGAAATTTGATGGCCATACTCCTGCGAATTTGACGCGATACTCTTGCGAAAGCTGTCCTGTTATGGGTTTAGGGGTGTGGTGCTGGAGTGGTTTACATCTTACCTCTGGTAGGAAGCAGCTAGTAAAAAATGAAAATGGCATATCTGATATTCTTACAATTAAGCACGGAATCCCCCAAGGCTCTGTTCTGGGCCCCTTGCTCTTTCCCTTATATATCAATGACCTGGCTGCACTCAAAATACAGGGCAGGTTTACTTTGTATGCCGATGACACTTCAATTCTGTGGTTGGGCAGAGATGCTGATGTTCTGATCCAGACTGTGTCTCTTGATTTGGGGGAGGTTCGGGACTGGTGCAGTGCCAACTGTCTTAGTTTTAATTTTACTAAAACCAACATACTCACCTATAAGTTTGATATGACGGGTGGCATTCATTGTCCTGTTGCAAGTAAAGACTGTCTAAGGTTTTTGGGTCTCTGGATAGACAATAAACTGAAAATCAGTGAACATACAGGGTGTCCGGAAATAGCATCGCCAAATTACAGAGGGTGATTCTACATAAGAAAACATAACCATTTTTTCATATGAACATGGGTCCGAAAATGCATAGTTTCCAAGATACAGGGTGTCAAACTTTTTATAAAAAATCAGTTTTTTGTTAATATCTTAAATATGATTTTGCGGATTTTGTTGAAATTTGGCAGGGTTATCTGTAGTAACAAGGGGCTCATTTAGCCTTAATTAGATTAAAAATATAAAGTCCAGTGGCGTCCCGGAGGGCATCATACCGAATATTATTGACAAAAAAAGTGTGCGCCGCTGACTTTTTCAAACACTTTATATTTTTTTCGTATTAAGCAACTAAAAATACAATATTTTTGATTCTCGAGTTGTTTTCGTATCTTGCGTCGTTTTCAATAAAAAAAAGTAAAAACCGGTTTATTACATTTCCAAACTTTTTTGATAAAATCGATATTTTTATTTATATCTTAAATATGCTTTTACCGTTTTTGTTGAAATTTAATAGGGTTTTCTGTAGTAATAGGCGGCTCATTTAGCCTTTATTAGATTAAAAATATAATGTCCAGTGGCGTCCCGGGGGCATCATGCCGAATATTATTGACAAAGAAATGTGCGCCACTGACTCTTTTAAACATTTTATATTTTTTTCGTATTAAGCAATTAAAAATGCAACATTTTTGTTTCTTAATTTGTTTTCGTATCTTGCTTCGTTTTCGAGAAAAAAAAATAAAACCAGTTTATTACAGCGTTTGATGTAGAATTTGGTAAACTAAAGAAATGTAATAAACTGGTTTTTATTTTTTTCTCGAAAACAAACCAAGATACGAAAACAATTCAAGAAACAAAAATGTTGTATTTTTAGCTACTTAATACGAAAAAAATATAAAATGTTTAAAAGAGTCAGTGGCGCACATTTATTTGTAAATAATATTCGGTATGATGCCCCCCGAGACGCCACTGGACCTTATATTTTTAAGCTAGTAAAGGCTAAATGAGCCGCCTATTACTACAGATAACCCTATTAAATTTCAACAAAATCGGTAAAAGCATATTTAAGATATAAATAAAAATATCGATTTTATCAAAAAAGTTTGGAAATGTAATAAACCGGTTTTTACTTTTTTTACCGAAAATGACGCAAGATACGAAAACAACTCGAGCATCAAAAATATTGTAATTTTAGTTGCTTAATACGAAAAAAATATAAAATGTTTGAAAAAGTCAGCGGCGCACACTTTTTTTGTCAATAATATTCGGTATGATGACCTCCGGGACGCCACTGGACTTCGATTTTTTTAATCTAATTAAGGCTAAATAAGCCCCTTATTACTACAGATAACCCTGCCAAATTTCAACAAAATCAGTAAAATCATACTTAAGATATTAACAAAAAACTGATTTTTTATAAAAAGTTTGACACCCTGTATTTTGGAAACTATGCATTTTCGGACCCATGTTCATATGAAAAAATGTTCATGTTTTCTTATGTAGAATCACACTCTGTAATTTGGCGATGCTATTTCCGGACACCCTGCATATATGGTCTCAGTTCGAAGGTGGCTTCTGGCTGTTATGCCTTGCGAATTGTTTCGAATGAGCTGGGTAGTATCATGGCAAGAATTGTCTACTCTTGCCATATTGAATCCCATTTGAGGTATGGCATACAGTTTTGGGGGTTCTATAGCCTGACTTTATTTAATTTTGTGTTTGTGCTCCGGAAGAGGGCCATTCGCTATATCTGTAGGGCCAATTCCAGAGCTCACTGTAGACCACTGTTCATTGAACAAAACATTTTAACACTGCCATGTTTGTTAATAATGGAGACGGCTCTTCTTATTTATAAACGTTTTAGGGGCATCGTATCAATAATTAAATATGAAACTAGATATAACAATCAATTGTCCCTACCTGTCCCAAAATTCACACTGTCTAAGAACTCTCACATCTATGAAGGTAAAAAAATATATAATCACCTGCCTCAAGTGGCTAGGGATGCCCCAAAATGAGAGGACATTCAAAAATTTGATAAAGAAAATTTTGCAAAAAGGCATATTACAGCCTAAGGGAATTTGTTGAGGATGCCTTGTAGGTTTTCTATTTTTCTGTTTAGTATATTTTGGCGTATAGTTGTGGTTGTCTTGCTTTAGTATCCTTCCTTATTTGTGCACTGGTTCTTTATATATAGTTATATTTTACCCTTGACTATGTTTGTTTAGATATTAGATTTTATATACATTGAATATTAGTTATTACGGAAGCTTTGTCATTGGGTGATAATATTCTTGTGATAATAAAGCGATTTTTGATTTGATTTGATAAAATGTTTAAATAAAATATTATCCTCAAAATGCTACGCAATAAGAGTGACTAGCAATCAGTTGGATGGTTCTGTGGCAAGAAATTCCTATTTTGCGATGATAGCGTCACATTTGAGGTATGGTGTATGCTTTTGGGGAGTTTGCTCAAGAAATCTTTTTAATGGCTTTTTTACTACAAGATAGGTGAAGGCGAATGTAAACAATGTCGCCAAATTGAATTTCAATTTTTTTCGTAAAGTACATATAATTAATTGAAAATATTGTGATTACAAGGTTCCTAACGTGCCGCTTGATTGAGTTGTTGTATAGAGGGGAGTTGGAGTAGCAGGATTGCTGTAATTTTCGTGGATTTGGCTTTGAGGTTATATTTCGGGATGCCACCAAATACCTGCTCATCCTGCAAACTCGATTTGGGGATCGACGACAAACAAATAATCGCCTGCGACAGCTGCAGATGCCGCTTACATCTGGCAGAAAAATGCTCTGGGCTAAGTACTTCGGAAGCCAGAGCTGTTGTATTGCAAAAACGAACCCTAATGCATTTCTGCCAAGACTGACGGGATGCATTTAAAAGTGTTCCAGTCATGGTCCGTAAGATGGTTCAAATGGAAGAGGAAAAACAAACGTTAAAGCAAACAATTGAAACACTACAGAGGGCAAACTCTGTCGATGCTGAGTCACTGTTTGCTGAGGTGAGTCAACGAACAACTAGAGCTCATAACCTAATGGTATATAACATTCCGGAGTCCAATTACGCCAATTTGAATGACCGCATCGACAGAGATAAAGCAATGGTTTCTGAGGTTTTTGAGCTGCTGGGACTGCAGCAGGAAATTTCTTCGGTCAAGAAGGTGGTACGTGTTGGTCAAAAGAAAAACGATACTACCAAGATGAGACCTGTGAAGGTTGTCTGTAATGCTGACACTGTAAAGTTGGCTATTGGGTCTGGAAAGAAATTGCAAGGCTCAAACTACAAAATATCTTTTGATCAGACGCCGCTGCAACTGGAGGCCTATAAGAGGGCGAAAATAACCCTGGAAACTAGGAAGACTGCTGGGGAAGATAACCTATTTATTAGGTACCGTAATGGCGTACCGATGATCGAAAGTAAACAGCAAAAAAACACTTCAATACCCCATTGAATGTGTATTTTCAGAATGTGGGAGGTATACGTACCAAGTTGCAAGAACTTATGGAGACAGTTGCATGTTGTAATTACGACATTGTTGTGATGGTGGAGAGCAACTTAAATGTGGACTTTTTTGACAATGAGGTTGCATATGAGGGTTTTAACACATATCGTTGTGATAGAAATGCCAGAACTAGTCATAAAATGAGTGGTGGTGGAGTCTTAATTTTGATTAATAACAAAATCAAATCTCAATACATAAATATAAGAGAAGACAGGATCGAACAACTATATGTTTTGTGCCAATTTAATACCTCCAAGTTTGTAATTGGTGGTGTTTACATTCCTCCTCAGTCATCTCGCGATACTTATATGTTGCACTGCGAAACTGTAGATAGTGTGATAGATCAATACCCAGCGCTGAATATATATTTGATGGGGGATTACAACCTGCCAAACGCAACATGGTCGAACGACGAGTATGGAACTATAGTGCAGTGTCCGGGGGCTGATCCAGCTGTAGAGGTGGCTTTATCATTCAGTTACCACAAATTTTTTCAGCATAATAATATACCCAATAATAGAAATATTTTGTTGGACCTGCTTTTTTCTAATGTTAGGGACTGTGATGTGAGTGCGACTAGTGATCCTCTTGTTAATTTTAGTTTACACCATATTGGATACGAATTTTCCATAGCACCCTCTATGAAGAGCAGATCTAACAATCTGGTATACAACGAGTTCTACTATGATTTTAGGAATGGTAACTACAATGAATTGAATTATTACTTAGCATCCATTGACTGGGTCGAATGTTTACAAAATAAGGATGTCAATGAGTCAACTAGTTTATTTTACGAAATACTGTTAACTGGTATTGCTTACTTTATCCCACTAAAAAAGTATCACACATCTACTTTTCCTAAATGGTTCTCGGCTGAGTTGCGTAGGTTGACGTTGGAAAAAAAAGTTGCACATTCTGTATATAAAAAAGAACCTTCTAATATTAGTTATTTAAGATTTACTCAGTTGCGTTCTGAGTGCAAGCGCCTGTCAAAAATCTGTTTCCATAATTATATTAGCAATATTAATACCAAAGTGGTGGAGGATCCTCGATCCTTCTGGAAGTATATAAATGATAAACGTTCTGATCACAACTTGCCAGGATCACTATTTTATGGCAACCGAGATGCCGCAAGCGGACAACATATAGCAAACCTATTTAGAGACTTTTTCCAGACTGTTTACATTCCTAATCTAGACTCAACTAATCCTTCTGATAATGAGGGTAGAAACATAAACCTGAGTAATAATATACGTTGCACCTTAATATCAAAAATTGACATTTATAACGAAATCTCAAATATACCAAATAAACTAATAGCAGGGCCAGACGGCGTTCCAAATTTTTTACTAAAAAAGTGTGTTTGCACCATTGTGTTACCTCTATATCTACTTTTCAATAGTTCCTTGAGATCATCGGTCTTTCCAAGCAAATGGAAAGAAAGTAATATTGTTCCTATCATCAAAAGCGGCAACAAAAATAATGTTGAAAACTACCGCAGCATATGTTTACAATCCTCTATCCCAAAGTTGCTTGACTGTCTTGTTACCAGGCAGATTATGTGGCAATGCAAAGGCCTTATTTGTCAGGAGCAACATGGTTTCTCAAGAAACAAATCGACTGTGACAAACCTAACATCCTACCAGCTAGACATTCTTGAAAATATGGAGAACAGAAAACAAACGGATTCTATCTACACAGACTTTGCTAAGGCCTTTGATCGAGTCGATCACAGGATTCTCCTTGGAAAGTTGCTTGGGATGGGCTTTCATCGGGATTTTGTATTATGGTGGGAGAGTTCATTGACAGAAAGAACCATAGAGTTAAAATAGGTTGCTATTACTCAGACATAATTGTTGTTACATCCGGCGTTCCCCAAGGGGGCCATAGTTCACCATTGTTGTTCAATATTTTTGTTAATGATATTGTCAACTGTTTTTTGCATAGCCGATGCGGCATGTTTGCCGATGATCTTAAGTTTTGGAGAATAGTTGAGGGTGTTTTAGACCAAGAGCTTCTTCAAGAAGATTTAAATCGCTTGGCAAAATGGTGCCAGGAAAATAGACTGAACTTAAACGTAAACAAATGTTGTTATATGAGCTTCACTCGCAAGCCTGAAAGGATTGGAACAAATTACTTCATTAATGACCATCAACTTGAATACAAATCATCAATTAGGGATCTAGGTGTCATCTTTGACGGAAAACTTTCACTTGTCGAACATATTAATGCTATATCTATTAAAGGGTCAAAAATGCTAGGCCTTGTTTTGAGAAATTCTAAATATTTCTCCAATGTAGCCACCAGAATGTTATATTGTTCTTTAGTAAGATCACCGCTTGAATATTGCTCAGTTGTTTGGTCACCATTTTTTCTAATTTACTCAAATTCCTTAGAAAGGGTTCAACACAGGTTTTTGCGGGCGTGTGCATTTAGAAATAATATTAGGATTATAGACCATGACTATAGCGCCATAGAAACACAAATAAATATGCCCCCTCTTAGCGAAAGAAGGAACATGCTTGGCGTAACATTTATGTTTAAAATTATAAATGGTATTATTGATTGTCCAACACTTTTAAGCCGAATAACCCTAAATGTGCCATATTATCATAATTTGAGAAACCAACCTACTTTCAACATTCCTTTCCATAGAACAACATATGGCGCTAACAGTCCAATTAATAGATATCTGTCCTTACTAAATACTCATAATATCGATATTTTTAACATGGAATTGTCTAAATTTAAAAGAAAGTACAAAAATGTGATACAGGTACCTTAATGGTATAAATTCTGAGTGGTACTGGCAATATTGAATATTATACTAGACTAAGTAAATGCGTCCTATTGTGATAGGCATGTAGGTACTGTAACCTTTTACTCCTGATAGTACTTAAAGTTGCTAAAATATTGTTTAAATTTATTATTTTGTGATAGGGATTTTCAATCCAAGGTCATGGTTAACGGTTTAGTTGCTGTAAATTACTGAATACTTAATCAATATTCAATTTTGTATTCATTTTGTGACTGTCTGTAGCTTTAGTGGTTATAGCGATTCAGTGCTTATTTATTTTTCTTTGCCTGGATTAAATGACTTTTATTGGAATTTTTCCTAGCTGTATCTTGATGGACTGGAGCTTAGCAGTTGTTAGCCTAAATCTGTTAATTTGATGATTGTACAATTTTTTTAATGGGGTTACCCCGTATAATAATAATAAAAATAAAAACATACGAGATTCCGGCAGGCCATCATTTTTAAAACACAAACTTCTTACTTTGCCATGTATATTTATTTTGGGAACGGCTTGCTTAATGCACAAAAAATATAAAAGTTCAATAAATAATAACACCTCACACAATACACGCCTCTCCCATAATATACCTTTTTCCATACCAACTTCCACGCAGTCAAAGAATTCTGTAATTTATGAAAGCAAAAAGATTCTTAACCATCTCCCTCTTGTGATCAGACAAATCCAGAGTGATAGGCTTTTCAGGCGACGGGTAAAATCTTTGCTAATTGTGCGACCCTTTTATGATTTAAATGAATTTTCCGAGGATAACTTTTTATCTTGACATGTTTTATTTACTTTTATTGTTTAATGTTTATGTTGGTATTGTAACAATTTAATGTACATGTTTGCATTGTACCTTTACATTAAGAATCTATGTTAGTGCGTCTGAATATATTTTACTATTTTACTATATTTATATTGGATCTAAATTTGTTATTTATATTTATGAATTTTTTAAATTAACTACTTATGATTTTTAAAGTGTTAAATGTAGTATTTTTTAGTATTAGTCTTTTAGTAATTTTATTATTAGTTTTAGAGTAACTGATAAACTTTTTTATATTAATGACTGTCTATATTTTTATCAAGCTTTGCAAATAAGATACATGTAAGAATTTTATTATTGTAACCCAACTCGCACAATTTATATTATTGGCTTTACTAACGTGTGTGAATACTGTTTGTATGTTGACAAAAATAAATATTTTGTATTTGTATCAAAATTCAATTTCTAACCCAAAAATTATATTTTTTGTTATATTCAAAAATGTTCTTAATTCTGCATTTAGTAACTCACAAATTACACTGATAGCTGCATGAACAATCTCATTAGTAGCCAATTTTCTTTCTACTATCGGCAGTATTTGTTAAAATGTCGGAACAAACAGTTTATTTGATTTTAGCTAATCAAGAAAAATCGCTCAACTAAAATCATCTCATGAGAACGCGCCTTTAGGTGCATGCCCATAACAGTTTTGAACATCCTCTATTCGCTCTGTGCGTTAAGGTAGTGGGAGAAATGACGCACGATCGTGCGCGCGAGTCGGAGAAATTTGGAACTTTATTCAGCTACTATACAAATATACACGTGGAATACACGATACGATTTTAAAGATTTTTTTGGGTTCAATGGAAAGATTACATCAAATGGAACACATTAATGCAAAAAATTTGCGGATGAAGCACTTTTGACGCAAAAAATTGAGAAAGGAATTTCATAAATGAGGCTGTTTAATGACATTTAAATGCGAAATGATGACAATTTACTTGCAATGTTGTCGGACTTGGCTAACCTTCTTGATTCTCAAGTAAGCAAATTGCCAAGTCCAGGAGACTTTGACTAAAGTAGAATAACAACTTGTGAAAGTAACTAAAGAAGCGCACACCGCGCGCTTGTTCCTTATATGCCTCAGAATAACCAAATAAGCTCCCATTTGTCTGTTAACTAACCCAAACTAACCAAAACTAATTCAGACTAATGCAAAGTAACCCAAGCTAACCAAAACTAGTCCAGACTAATGTAAACTAACCCAAACTAACCCAGATTGACCAAAAGTAACCCATACTAAGCAAAACTAACCCTGGCTGTTTAGCCATACAAAGTAATGAAAGTTTACTTATGGTACACTGTCGACTCAGTTTGTTCATTACCCAGTAAATGCCCTAGATCAAGTATATTTGTCATAAAATGAAATAATTTTATAAGACATGCGCGCTACGCACCCTTGTCAGTAAATCAACCACAGCTATCCCAAAATAACCAACACTAACCCAAATTAGCCAGCACTAACCCAAACTAACCAAAACCAACCCAGACTAATACAAACTAACCAAGACTAACGAAAACTAACCCAGGCTAACCATAATTAACCAAAGTAAAGAGAAAAGCGCGCTTGTCTCTTCGCTATTCAAATCTAAGCCAAACCAACCGATCATAACCAAAACTAACCCATACTAACCAAAACTAACCCAAACCAACAAAAACTAACCCAAACTAACCCAGACTACCCAAAAGAAACCTATACTAACCAAAACTAACTAACCCAAACTAATTAACCAAAGTAAAAAAACAAGTGCACTACGCGCGCTTTTCTCTTCGCTATCCCAAAACAAGCAAATCCAACTCAGGCTGACCAAAACCAACCCATACTAACCAAAGCTAACCCAAACTAACCAAAACTAACCCTAATTAACAGGAGTAAAAAGACAAACGCGCTACGCGCGCTTGTCTATTCCCCATCCCAAACTAAGCAAAACCTACCCAGACTAACTAAAACTAACACATACTAACCAAAACTAACCCAGACTAACCCTATGTAACCGAAGTATATTCCAAACTAAACGAAACCAACCCAGACTAACCAAAACTAACCCATACTAACCAAAACTAACCCGAACTAACCAAAACTAACGCAAGCCAAACCAGACTAACCAAAACTAACCCAGACTAACCCTAATCAGCCAAAATAAAAAGAATAGCGCGCTACGGGACCTTTTCTCTTCGCTATCATAAACTAAGCAAAACCAACCCAGACTAACCAAAACTAACCCATACTAACCAAAACTAACACTAATTAACGTATCCCAGATTAAGCAAAAATAATCGAAACTAACTTTAATTAGCCAAAGAAGCGCATTGAGGCGAGCGTGCTACGCGCTTGACCACCCCCGCCCATCACAAAATCAAAATTAATTCAAAGTAACAAAACAAACGCACTACGCGTGATACTCTCTTGAACTAATCCAAATGATCTTTTAAAGTTGTATCTATTTCAATAAAGTAAATGAATTAGTTTATATGACTTCTTATTAAAAGTGACCCTCTTCTAGCGTAACATCTAATTCTAGTAAATCATAGATTCGAATTATTGTTATTTTATTAAACAAAGCCATTAAGAATCATTATTTATAAGAAGTTTTCGTCCCACAGTACTTTTGAAACATATTCAACACGAGGCTGTTATATTTTAGAACCAAATAGAAATTACACTTGGCCACATTTACCCATACAAGAGCCAGCTGAGCCGTGCTAAGCCAACCTATATAATAATGTTTTAAGAAATAGTCATGTTGACGTTTATCTCATGAATATTATATTATGGTTTTAAAGTGCAAAAAACAGTTTTATTTGCAATTTGTATGAAAAGAAGCTTTATATTTTGTTATTATTAACCTTCTGCGATCATACCTTAGGACAAAGTGTACTGCAATTGTGTTTATTAGGAAAAAATGTATGTTAAATTTTTATTTTTATTTTTAATTTATTTTGAAAAAATGTACTTCATCCGCAATTTTTTTTTGCGTTAATGTGTCCCATTTGATGTAATCTTTCCATAGAACCCAAAAAATGCTTTAAAAACGACGGTGCTCATATGACACCAGAACCAACAAGGGTACCTAAGTATCATAACCTGTGTGATATTATTTTCGAAGCCGGTTCTTATGATTAGTGCAATGGACAGCACTAATAATCCCGAAAAATATATTTAATAACTTAATTTCAGTTTGTCTATCAAATTCCAGATTGAAAAAGTAATTTATTCTAAATCGTCTTCATTCATTCTAAAGTAATTTCAGTACAACTTCATGAATCGAATTTTTAATCGTATCAATTTCACAATGCTATTTTTATTATTATGATATTCTCATGTTTACGCTTTCATAACCTACAAAGTATTATGCTGAATACAATAAATATTCTCATATGACAACGTATTATCTGCAGAACTAATTATATTGCACTAAAATCAACAATTTTTCTTGAATTTTAAATCGTTTCCGATGTACTAGACGTGTTTCTAAGAAATTCGCCACATTTTGTACCACCAGATGTCGCGTCGTGTAACGCACATAACGAATACACACCTAAAATAGTTACATTATTTGGAAGATGATTACAAATTTACGAAATTAGAACAACATTTTTCAGTTATAAACAATATTTTTTAGGATTAGATGCATATTACTCGGTTAACTTACCTAAAGCACCCTAATATAAAACATAGTACTATCACTTACCCTAAGGCATTCATCAACTTTCGTTTTAACTCGATCACTTTCATAGAAAAACCTTATGAAAATAAAAGTGTTAAAATCAATCCAACACACTTGATAATTTTTATATATAATATCTCTTTCAAAATCGGCAAATACTGGTATTAAACTCTTGGCAGCAGTCAACATTGCTTCATAGTAAATGAAAAATTCTAAAAATAAATCATCTCATCAATGATAGACTCAAATTAGAATATACTTTTTTCTTACTTTTCAGTGCTTCTTCCTTATCATTTTGACTATAATGCCATTGAGCAAAAATACAATATTCCCTTAACAAGGTGAAAATTCGTAACCACACTTGACTTTCATCGTCTTTTCGTAAACTAAAATTGGAGTATTATTTTACACAGTGTCTCAAAAACATAAACAAGAATTCAAGAATGTGTGATCGAGATATACACCTAGGTATTGTTCTACTATTTAGATACCCATATTGCATTTGTGACAAGCATATCTTCGACAATGTAGAAAGATATGAATTCTATTAAAATGTTCCTAATAATTTTAGCTTAATCTTGAGATATGTATTATTGACTTTAGATAAGGTGTTAACTTAGGTTTTCAATAAACTTTCAGTCAGCGGGGTGCGGTAATCCTTTCAGGTTAAAAACCCACTTTCAGGAGTAATGTACACTATTTACATACAAGCACCTATGGAAATGACACCTCTTGCTTAAATTCATAGAAGAACGATTATTATCAAATGTGTGTTTAAATCTACTTTTCAAGCTGTGTGTTGTCAACTGTCAAGTCAAAAAACTGACAACATCTGCCATCTATTCAAATAGTCAATGCGGGTGTGATATAAAGTGTTTCTAATCACATTAATTGGACTTTTTTTCATTTGGTTATAGGAAAATTCTGTTTCAATATTGTGGATAAAACTGTGTGGTAGTGCATTTTGCCAAATGTTGAAACCTCAACTTAGTACTACAGCCATATAAGATTTTTAAATAGTTACAGTAAACTTTCTACTTCTGGCTTAACATTTTATTATATGATTTTTTTTTCTAGAACAATTAAATACTGAAATACTGATTTTATTCATGCTCACAAAATATAATTTTTTACACACATCAAAGTCATAATAATTAATCACAATTAATAAAAAAAAAGCAAACTATAAACCTAACATACTTAAGCCTAACATATGATTAAAACCCAAGTAGTGCAGAAAAGTTTGTCAAATATACATATAACACTAAAGTAAAATTAATTATACAAAATCAAGTAAAGCATTTAAATGATTAAAATTTAAAAATTCATTAAGATTGTAGAAGGCTTTAGCCAGCAAATATTTTATAACAGGAATAAATACTTTGTTATAATTACCAATTAATCAGTTCCCTCATTTCGCAAACGAAAAATGCAGACAAAGTCTCACTTGTAGCTTTGGGTTTTTGACAGGCAAAGTTCCTATATGCATAAAACAAATAATGCTGTAAATCAATCCAGACAAAATGAGGCTTGGGAGCATGGTCCTGAACTTTTTTAACAAAATCCAGTAGCATTTTCTGTTCAATTTTTGTAAATTTACCATCTTTTTTTGGTAATGGTCCAGCATTTTCCACCCTAAGACCTTTTAAGGTCTTTTGTGGATTCTGAAAACACAAAAATCCATCATAGAAAATATTCGGCATCTATCTATACATATATTAAGGGGAATTTATGTTGTAAAACAAGAAACTACATAGGTACTCATTAGATATAACATAAAGGTGCATATGCTGTTGGTCACATTACCAATAGGATAAATACTATGGGTATCATTGTCGGAACAATTGTTTCCAGGACAACTATCTTCTTGTCAAAATTACCAAAAGATGGATAGATCAGGCCACAATGCGACATAGATGAAAAATAAACTAAAATTTGTTTTATTTCGCAATAAATCTAATTCAAATAAATTTAAATTTATTGAAGTTGTAGGTAATAGTAAATTAGATGAATTTGGTAGTACCTTTACCAACTGATAAATATATTCTCTAGGTTTATCATAGACTTTCTTCAAATGGTCACTAGAGTATATGCTGTCTTTATCCTCCTTAATAGACTTAGTTCGCGTTTGATGGTCGTAATGGGCTCTACGACAAGTCTGTCTAACCATAAGGTCAATAAACCTAAGCAAATCTGTTAGTTTTTCCATTTTCTCTTTTTCGGAACTCATTTTGGCAGTCCTAGGATGATTCTCTTTATCTATGATTGAACTGAAGTTTATGTAGTTGTATCCCAATAATTGGCGAATATTTATCACATTATATTCCTAAAAAAACTAAATATTCACTTAAATCACAAATTTTGTCTATTTGATCCCAAGCTAATCAAGCTATCCACCATAATCATAACCTACTGGGAAATGTCAAATACAAAATACAATCAATAAAAAGAAGAAGCGAAAAATTGACAGGTGTCTAGAAATACGAGTGTCTCGCGACAGCATTGCCGTTGGCTGTCATCAAGGACGAATGTTACAAACCTACAAAGAAGGGGGATTCTTTGTGAATGTATTCGCGGAAACACATGCAAGCTGCTGTATCCAAAATACGGGCACGTATTACAATAAGTAATATTTCACTTTTCGCATGGCCCTCCGCTCGCTACCGCTCGCTACGGGAGCTCAAGAAAAGGAAACTAACTAGAGGCTAACCCAAGCGTAACCCAAGACATACCCAAAATCAAGAAAAAAACTGTATACAAACCAAAACTAACCCAAGACATACCCAAAATGAAGACTTAGCCGCAAAAAAATAAGAAAAAGCAACGGGGTTTGAACCCGGGCCGCCGCCGATAGTTGCCGAATTGAGACCTAACTATCTAAACCTCTACACCACGACGGTTCATGCTGCAAATCGATTCTATGTTGGGGTTTGGAACCTTCGGCAACATGCACTAAAACTGAGCTTTATCCACAATACCGAAACAGAATTTTTGCACTCGACGCGCGTTTCGCTAACCATGTTAGCATCATCAGGAGATGATTAAAACTGATGATTAAAACTTTTAATCATCTCCTGATGATGCTATCATGGTTAGCAACAACAACATCATTTATTTCATAAAGTTACAGTTTTGGTGGCTTCCTAAGGTAATTATAAGTCGCGTTTACACGCAGCTAGCGCCGCCTTTCACATCTAGTCAGACGTGATTTGTAGGGGCGCATCGCTGACACGCCTAGGGCTAGCTAACCTACCTATAAACCTATCTATGTGCCGTTTATACCACTGCAATTTGCTTCCCCGGGTTACCTACCCTTTAAGACTGGTTCAATGTGTATTACCGAAAGGCTGATGTAATGCAGGCTTGTTTTGAGTGCTAAATGTGTGACGGTTAGAACAGAGGAAAAACACAATTTGAAAAAAACCTCTTTCACGTTTCTTTGGCTTTCACGTAAGGGGCATCAAGATGCCCTATTGTGAGGGATGTGTAGCTGGAAATTGCGTATTGGGCATTGCCCATTCAATCAAAGAGCAAATATTAAGCGAGCTTCGCCAAGATCGCTTTCCAGCGGAGCGCGCAGGACAGCCAGTCAGTATGTCTGTGTCCTGTCTTTTGTTCTGATCTTATACTCGCTATGTGCGTTTATTATTGTTCAGGCGGCCTTGGGTTCTGGTAAAACAGAGACGTTGCCCTGTGTATGGGCCCATGCTTAGGTTTATTCTGCGGGTCGTAGCGCACATTGGCTATGTTAGTGGCGAACCGCGTATACCAGAGTATACCAGAGTCATAAAACTTGCAGGAAACCTTGTCGATATACTCCTCGACCGTGTCAAGATTCGACCATGAATGCAAGTCCATGACTCTAGTATATCGGCTCGCCGAGAAGGCCGCTCTTAGGTACCGGTTCTGCATAACCTGCAGTGCCTTTTTGTGCGTACTCGCCACAGAATACAGGGGCTCCATACATTAAAATCGGCCTGACAATAGTTCTGTAGATGTTTACTTTATTTGCCGGGCTCAGAAAAGATCTTGGTCTGATGAGCATATTTAAACTTTTTTGGGCAATAGCGTTCTTTCTGCGGATCTCGGTCATATGTCCGGTAAAGATCAGTCGCTTGTCAAACACTATTCCCAAGTACTTTACTTTGTCTTTTACGTCTACTGTAATGTCATGTATCGTGAGTGGCGTAATGTCCAAGTTAGTTCTTTTTTTGGTTAGTATTGTTAGTTCTGTCTTTGGGACGTTCAAGTTTATTTTCCATCTCGCATAATATGGGAGAAGGATGTCGAGGTGATCTAGGAGTTTGATTTTTGCTGTCTGCGCGATTTTGGATTGCGAGTAAATTGCCGTGTCATCGGCGTAGAGCACTAAGGAAGTGTTAGGGGAGGACGGGATGTCTGCTATATAGTAGTTGAATAGCTGTGGGGACAAAACAGTGCCCTGCGGGACGCCGGCTTTTAGCGGCCTCACAGACGAACTTGCCCTGTTTATGCGTACAGAGAGAGTACGCCCGGCAAGGTATGACTGGACCAATGCTGTCAGATACAGCGGGAAGCCAAGCTTCACATGCATCTTGTACAATAGTCCGTCATGCCACACCCTGTCGAACGCCCTCTCTATGTCCAGGAGAAGCAGCGCAGTGCTTTGACCTCGGTTAAAGCCCTGCACGGTGTCGTGTGCAATCTTCGCTGCAGGCATGGTAGTGCTATGCCTAGCCCTGAAGCCGAATTGCGCCATGGGCAGTACACCGAGTCCATCGGCTGCGCCGCTTATTCTGGACAAGAGTAGCTTCTCCGCCACCTTCGCCATGGTGGGGAGCAGGGAAATCGGTCTGTAAGAGCCGGTTTGCCTCGGATCTTTGCCTGGCTTATGGATCATCATGATTTCGGCATGTTTCCAAGAGGATGGAAAATGCTGTAGGCGAATGATGGCGTTTACAATGTGCATGAAATGTATGAGGGATTTCTTCGGAAGATTCCGAAGAGTTAAGTATGGCAAGGTATCATTCCCAGGAGCTTTATTTCGGGGCAGGCGATTTAATATAGACCTAATCTCCCCCGGGGTGACAAGCAGTTTGCTCATCACCGGCGGCGGGATAGGGTATTTTCGCGTTTTCAATTTAGATGCTATATCAGTAATGCTAGTGTGCGCAGGGATGGTATCGGGCGACTCCCTATGGAGCCCCTCCAGGAAATCAGCGAAGGCCTCTGCTTTGCCCTCGTCACTCATAATATCGTTGCCGTTTTGGCGGATAGCCGGCATGGGCGCAGAGGCTCCTCTGACTTTCCTGGCCAGGCTCCATAGGGAGCCGTCCTGAGCGTTTAAGGAATTTACATACTGCATCCATTTATCAGTCCTGTACCCGCTGATTTGGATTTTGATGTTATTAGTTAGCTCATTCATATGTAAATAGTCGATTCTGGCATGATACCTTTGCCATCGGCGCCTAATGGCGTTTCTAGTCCTTATTTGCATAAGAATATGATCTGGGAGGGAGTCTGCAGGGCGCTCTTTCCTGACAGAGTGAACGAGTGTATCACGGATACGCTGGATGTTTAGGGTAAATGATTGGACTTGAGCCTCTAGTTCCTGGATGCTGTCTATTTGGTCGGGAACCACCGTTGCTTCGTTCAACCTGCGCCTGAACTCCCTCCAATCGAGATTCCTGTATGAAATTTTCATTTCGCAGGTCTCTGGCCGCCTTGGTTCAAGGCAAATCACGATTGGGAGGTGATCAGAATTCAAGTCATTTATCGCCTAAAGCGGCGGGACGTCAGCGATTCCCTTCGTAACAGCAACATTCAGGTAGGAGGGGGTAGGGGCCCAAGCTGGGTAGAAAGTTGGAACTTCGGAGCGGTGAAAAAGGAGATCTGGGTTATTTTCAATTGCACGGAACATCATTCGGCCCCTGTTGTTCGTAGATCCGGCGCCCCACACAAAGTGTCGGGCGTTTAGATCCCCGATCAATATGGACCTTCTGTTGTCCGGGAAGAAAGCCATGAAGTCATCATAGGTAAAGGGAGCGAGCGGAGGAACGTAGGCCCCCGCAATACGCAGACCGTTCTCGGTCTCAATGCAAATGTGTTCTGCTACAGAGCGGATGCCGTGGACTCTTTTATATGGAATCGATCTACGTATTAGGCAGGCCACGCCGCCTCCGCGCGGATTGGGCCTATCAAATCTCTCGACCTGATAACCCCGAATCTTCAAAACAAACCATGGGTCTATGCGGGTTTCCAATAAAAAAATAACCGAGAAAGGATTATCATGCACACATTGTTTAAACTCTCCCAATTTGTGCCTGATTGAATTACAATTCCAACTACACACTTGAAACATGGAACAGACATCTTATATGTTATATTTTCCGATTTCCTCGGTGAAGAATCTCACCGTTGCTTGAACAATGGCAATTTTATCGCCATTGCACGCCTTGATCATTGAGAGAAACTCGTCTAACGCAAAAAATAATTCGTTGATATTGACTAATGAATTGATTTCGTTAATTGTATCTGAAAGCTTATGAAAATTGTTGTTTAAATTAGTATATGCGTTTTGGTTTGAATTAATATTAGGATTTACAGGCAATTTTGCAGTGGTATTATTTGCACTTACATTTTGTTTAAGATTAAGATTCACGTCTCGGTTTTGGGGCGGTCGGCTTCTCCCAAGAGTGTTTGGGAACTGCTCGTCGTAGGGCTGTCTTTCGGTCCGGTCTTCTTCCCGTACTTGATGGTGGCTCTTGTTTGAGCCCTGACCTCTTCGCTGGCCAGCACGTTCATGTTCGAGGGTGGTTTGAGAGTTTTGCCACGCCGGTCTTGCCGGGGGTGGCGCAGGAATGTAGATCTGTTTCTGTTTGGGTGGTGCTAACAGGTTGACCTTGTAGGTGTAAACTGGGCACTCAGGGCTAATAGAGCGGTGCTCTCCGCCGCAGTTTACACACTTTATTTCATTGGAGTCACACATTGTAATTTCGTGTGGACCCGCACATCGTGAACATCTCACATTTCTTCGGCAGTACGTCGCGGCATGTCCCAACCCTTGGCAGCGCTTGCACTGCATAATGGGTTTTTCTGAAAGCCGGTTTTCCCAAGCAACCCTTACGTCCAGTATGAGTCTGCATTCCTGGTTGAGCTTTTTTAATGTATATCCTGTGTCCAAGACAACAAGATAGAGCGGTACTCGAGTGCGCTTCATGAGGAATATATTTTTGGCGTTTATGTTATATACGTCAGTAAGCTCCTCTTTGATGTCCGATATGTCTATGTCGCCGTCCAGTCCACGTAATACGAAGGCTTTCGTTTTGTGGTTTGATTCAGCGTAACTGTGATACTGTACGCTGTCTTGGTCTAGGCTCCTTTTCAGGAAGGCCCAATCTTTTTCCTGCTCACAGTACACGATAACTGTGTTTTTCGTGTACTTAAGTGTATACTTAGTAATTTGATACATTTTAAGGTCAGCCTGAAGGGCCTTGTGATTGTTGAACTTGCCTTGAATAACAATCGGCGGCGGGGGCTTGGCTTTCACTTGTTTTTGTGTCGGTGATTTGTCGAGAACATGTGCCTTTCTCTTTGATGTCCTCTTTTCTACCACTTTTCGTCGCGAATTCCCAGCATTAGGCTTATACGATGATGCATCACTGGTTTCACCCTCGTCCATGTCCGATAAGGGCTCATAACGGTTGCTTGTCGGGACCGGGATTTGCCCTCCGACATCTTTTACGGCTCTAATATGACTCTTGAATGGGAGTGTCTTTAGGGGCACTTTAAAGAGGGTGCTTTCGGGCGGAGGTACCAGGGGCTCAGAAGTAGCAGGTTGTTCTATTGCGTCCTTCTGTGGTTTCCGGGCGGTTTCGGTCGCGTTTTCGGAAGTTAGGGCCGTTTTGTGCTGTGTGGTCTCCGTAGAGGTCATGGCCTCGGCGTTAGAGGTCATGATCTGTTGGCAAGTGGGTTTTTTAACGTACTTTGCCTTTTTTCTTCCAGTATCTATTTTGGAGAGTACAGGCTCTTTTTTTTGAGAGGCTGCAAGTCCGTGTTCGGCTCTGAGATGGCCTATGGCCTTGTTTAAGTCAGGAATTAACGCTTTCGATTCTTTGTTAGATGTAGATCGAAGTGGTTCGATCAGGAAGCTACATGTTTTACATTTTTCAATATAAATTTGCATTCGGCGGTAAATTTTGCGAGTTTTCTCGTAAATCGCCTCGTCCGTGTTTGGCTGGGAAGAGCATGATGCGATGGAAGTGTTTCCATCGTCAGACTCGACCATATTCAAGGCTAAAGTCGGGGTTCCGTCCCCGAAAACTGAGAAGAAAAGTTGATAAATCCGCTAGTTTTTACTAAACTGCAGTAGCCAGTGAAGCAAACTATTTGTAAATCTAAGTAGAAGTACCCGGAACAAGCGAAAGTTTTTGCAGAACGTAAATAAACAAATATTTATTTGCAATTTTTTGTCGCGATAAACGATTTAAATCTCGCTTGGCTCGATTGCACAGGGAACCAATTGACCTGTTCTTCGATCGACGCGCGATCGAAGAATGTGGATAAAGCTCAGTTTTAGTGCAAATCGATTGCATCGCGAAAACTTCAAATGCAATGCATTTTAAGATCCTTTACACAAATAGTGCATTATGTAATAATCGACCTCTCCTATTGGTCGATCCATCTCGTATTACAATATGTCTTCGCGAAGCAATCAATTTCTGTCAAGACCTCTCGTGGTGTAGAGGTTTAGATAACTGGGTTTCACCTGGACGGCCCGGGTTCAAACCCCGTTGCTTTTTTTTATTATTTTTTTAAAATTATGTTTCTAAACAGTTTTTTCTTGATGGGTATGTCATTGGTTAGTTTGGGTTAGCACCTGGTTAGTTTCCTTTTTTTGAGTCCACGTAGCGAGGGAAGCTAGCGGAGGGCCATGCGGATCGACCAATAGGAGAGGACGATTTTTATATAGTACTCTATTTGTGTAAAGGATCTTATAACGCAATCGCTCGAGACAACGCCACCTACACTAGATAGCGCTGAAGACGCTTTTACCTTGATGGCAGCCCACGGCAATGCTGTCGCGAGACACTCATTAGAAATGGACTGTTTCAGATTGTTCAGAACGGAAGCCAAGCCAATATTATATAGAGGAGCGGTACTGATAAATAGCGCTATATAATAAGAAATACATGCACACACGCATTGTGGTTTCTATTTGTATGTCTCTATGCAGAACGGCATAATAATGTCTTTTAAAATACAGTCAAAAGACAATGGTACAGACTCGCCTCTAGCGAGCAGCGGTTATAAACCATAATTACCGGGACATGGCTTGTTTACCATTTTAGAACATCTAATATTTCACTCGCGCAGGGCCCTCCGTTCGCTTCGCTCGCTACGGGGGCTTAAGAAAAGATAACTAACCAAGTGCTAACCCAAGGCGTACCCAAAATTAATGAAAAGGAAACTTTTTACAAACATTACTTAAAAAAAAACCTTTCCACTGGCGGGAATCGAAACCGCAGCGTCGTGTCAGAAACGCAGTATCGAACCACTGGACCACTAGAGCCGTTATAGGTAACTCGCCGTACCGTTAAGAAATTCAAACAAACCCTCCAAATAGTAAACAATTCAAATCCCGCCCACCCAACTGTCATTATGGTTTGTAACCGCGGCTCGCTAGAGGCGATTATGGTACAGTCCTACCCATTGACAAGGGAAGGGAGTGGTCGGGTAAAACCGGCAGCTATTCTGTTACGGGTTGGCCCCACGATTTGACAAGCGTCAAGCGTCGTCAAAGGCTTCACGCATTCTCGAGCAGTGGCGTTTCATGAATATTTTAATCTCATTCTATTAATCCCAGCAAGCATATGCCTTATTAGGTACATTCTCGTCACTAAATTATATCTGTTATTTTATACTCCATAATACCTCTATTACTGGCTTAAATCACAAAATGCAATGATTGAAATATAACAAATATATTTCCTTAAAAAATCAAAACAATGTACGCCACTGCGCGACAGGCGATTTTCAAGGGTAATTATGTGATTCTTATTAGCAATCATGACTGAAACTGTTAACAAAGCTAATATAAAATTACAAAGAAAGGCATCCTGAAGTATAGTCGTAATCATATTTTGAAATAATCTATATCTCAGCTCACACAAAGAAAATAAATAATAAATAATAGCGTCAGCAAGAATTAGGTGTAGAATATATTTACCTATGCAAAAGTAATTCCAGGCTCCTTTCGGTCATTGCGACTTTTACAGCCATAAGAACAACAAAACACTATATTGTTATGGACAGATTGAAATATTTTGAGAGTTTTTCACAACGAAAATCACCAAAATACACGGAGGTACCGCTTTGAATGTCTGGCTCCTATTAATGTCGTCCGTTCGATTTTTGATCACACGTACTGCGCGCAGCCGTAAAGCGAGATTATCTGTCCACTCCCTTCCCTTGTCAAAGGTCCTACCGCACTAGCATTTAAATCCTTTACACAAATAGTGCACTATGTAAAAATCGACCTCTCCTATTGGTCGATCCATCTCGTATTACGATGTCTGCGTGATGCAATCGACTTCTATCAAGAGCTCTCGTGGTGTAGAGATTTATGCAACTGGATCTCACCTGGGTTCGAACCCCGTTGCTATTTTTTTTTAAGATTATGTTTCTAAACAGTTTTTTTCTTGGTTTTGAGTATGTTTGTGGTTAGTTTGGGTTAGCACCTGGTTAGTTTCCTTTTCTTGAGCCCCCGTAGCGAGCGAAGCGAGCGGAGGGCCATGCAGATCGACTAATAGGAAAGGCCGACATTTATATAGTGCACTATTTGTGTAAAGGATCTTATAATGCACCGCACTATGCTATATTAGATCTAGAGCTAGATCTAACACGGTAACGAATCAGCTTTCAGATTACCTATGTCTTTGCGGTGCAATGAAATGTCTGGAAGTGCTCTGGTGGTTCAGTGGTTTGATGCTGGACCTGTCATACGGTGGCCCGGGGTTCAATTTATGTCGATTTTTTTAAGGTTATGTTTGCAAAAAGTATTTTTTCTTCATTTTAACTATGCCTTGGGTTAGTTTTGGTTAGTGTCTGTTCTTTGAGCCCCCGCCCCGTAGCGAACGAAGCGAGCGGAGGGTCATGCGTGAAGTGAAATAATACATTGTTCTGATTAGGCGCCGCGCTAGGTCTATCTCCAAGTCTATATTAGCTGCTTCTGATTGGTGCGTTAACGTCACTTTAGAGTACTATTAACTCTTCACGCATGACCCACCGCTCTTTCTCCTCAATATTTATCCATGCTCATCTCGCTTCGCTCGCTCAGAGGCGCAACCAAACAAAACTAAATGAAACTAACCCAAATGTACAAAAATAAACAAACATAACCTTAAAAAATAAATAAAACATGTATTGCCCCCGACGGGAACTGAACGCGGGCCGTTCGTATTGCAAACACAGAATCTGACCACTAGACCATCTAAATCTGCTGGAACAAACTGACTGGACCGTCAATAGAGTGAAAGTGGCGTTAATCTACCAATCAGAAGCGACTAATATAGCATAGTGGTGTATGAATGTAAAGGATCTTAAAAGGCTGCAGAACAAAGTCAAATAATAAATGTGCTGTGGCACAGCCGACTTCAATTTAAGTCGGCTATGGCTGTGGTCAAGTGTTAAGTTGGGAATGTTATGTTTGCATAAATATATAAGGAGAAAATAAATGCATGTTTTTAATTAATATATTTTTGTTCACTCTAGATATTATGTTATTGAAGTAGTGTTTTTACAGATTTATTGCCGAATGCACTGAAGTTTTCAACTTAGACGAGGTAAAGTAGACGTTCCCGAGACTTCGATCACAGGCCTTCAGAGTTGCGCGCGCATTACATTGTTGATCAATTCCATTTCTTAATGGTCCAGCGAATTATTGCTCTCAAGTGGGATTGCAGCTAAGTGGCTGCACGCTGTGTTTATGATACGGCGGTCCAGGTTCGATTTCAGTGGCAAGACATGCTTTTTTTTCTGATTTTGGGTTAGATTTGTTTGGCTGCGCCTCGGAGCGAGCGGAGGGCTATGCGTAAAGTGAAAATTAAATGTAAAACAACTCTGAAGGCCTGTGACCCGGTCGCATAATTATAAGTTACCGACGAAACAAGCGCTCGCATAGGGCGACTGTAACATAAATGTTTGCCATTGTATTGTATTGTATGTAAAGGGGTCGCTCGGCTTTTCAGCCCTTCTTCACTTAGACCTAAAAGGTCTTTTGTGACTACCCTGCTTTAGATTTTCCCAGAAATGCCTGCACTTTTCGCGAAGTTCAGGATATTTCTAGGGGCTAGTTGTGTAATATCCTTGGGATTACATACTACTCCTTCCAGATATTTTAGCCTTTGGCGGGTCAGTTCTCTACATTCGCAAAGAATATGTTCCGCAGTTTCATTTGCTGAGTTGCAAAATCTACAACCTGGATCCTCAGTCTTTCCCATGTTGTGGAGATGGTATCTCCATGGTCCATAACCTGTTAGGAGGCCCGTGACCAGTCTTAGATCGTTTTTATAGAGCTCTAGTAGCTTCTTAGTGTATTCAGGCGAGTGCGATATGAATCTTTTCGCCTGTCGTTGTCCTGGAGTGTTTCTCCAGTAGGCCGCTTTCTGCCTTTTTTCCCACTTATTGAGGTACTCTCCGAGGTGTCCTCTAGTGGTGCCACAGAATGGTTCAGATCCGTAGAATGGACTCTGTGCTGCTTCTCTGGCCAGTTGGTAGGCAATTTCATTGCTTTCCACTCCTCCTGAACTTTATCCAGGTATTTTTGAAAAATCGCAAATTTGACTTGACTCACAAACGGAAAATCGGATCGCCAAAACAATTTACCGACGGCGGTTTCCAAAGACATATAAAAAAAGATTTATATGTCTTTGGCGATTTCCAAATGTTGCTTAAAACATGCCAAATCCCAAATTTCCACTCGCAGCCTTTTTCGAGAGAAAGGAAAAATAATTATGTGCCCCACCTTTATAAGCACACAACAGAAGTGAAACTTCTGAAAGAGATATTAGGAGTTGATTTTTTACTTTTTTTATGTGTAAACATCTTACGCGGCGCGGTATGAGGGTAAATCTCGGCAAATGGGACGGAAATGTGGGGACGGAAATATGTAAATCGATGTGACATCATAATCCATTCGTATTGAGGAGCAAGCTAATCCAGGATGGCCGCGATTGCAACGACTCAAGTGGCGCTTCTAAAAAGCTAGCCGCTGTTAGATTTTCATGTCCATGATGTCGATATGGTACTTGCAGACTCGCTCAATTTTTTAGCTTTTTGATGCTTAAACATCTTACGTGGCGGTATGAGGGTAAATCTCGGCAAATGGGACGGAAATTTGCAAACCGATTCTAGCCGCTAGGGCGTTATTATTATACAATTTTGTCATTTTAAACTAATTTTAGAAGATAAAAAAGCATATTTTAAATTAAACGAACCTTCAAAAGTATTATTTATTAATTATTTTAAACTATGTTATTAAACCTAATTTTTATTCCATGAACGAGCTAAAATGTACGGGCAACGACCATAGCATGTTGAAAATACCAGTTCTCGTCCGATCACTGAAGTTAAGTAACGTCGGGAATGGTTAGTACATGGATGGGTGACCGCTTGGGAACACGACGTGCTGTAAAACTCCTTTTATTTATAGAATAACACTCCAGGTAACTATAGAGTTCTGTATTAACTTTAGCAAGGAATATATAAGATAGTAACGCTACATACCTAGTGTATATTCTTAAAATCTACGTACGCATATCAATTGCGTCAGTCAGTCTTGTATTCTCCAGTGGCGTAGCGTGATGGAAACCTGAAGGGATGTAACAGGTAAAGGGGAAGCCCGCTGCAGGCGCCGCTGGAGGCTAATGCGCCGAAGGCGGAAAACTGTAGGGGTGCCACGCCCAATTCTCGTCCAAAAGTCGTTAAAATCGTTAAAAAAAACGCAATATTATCATGACGTCGCGGCCGCGCTCTCCACTTGCTGAATATTGAATGCGTATTTCTCGCACTAGCCCGGTTTATTTGGACAGTTTAGCCGCTCTCCTAGAGAAGGTTCGCGGACAACATTAATGTTATTTCCCAACGGGCTGATGTCACGTACACCGACGCATCTTTGCATGCAATTTTCATTCGCTGCAGGTTGCATATGAGCGGGGCGGTCGCGGTCGATGATTTTTAATAATTATTAAATATTATTTCTCGGTAGGTACGACGCAGAATAATTCTAGGACAAGCATGATGGATGAAAATTTATTGTATAGAAATGAAAATAAAATAAAAAGACAACTGAATATTGTGGAATTTGAGATTTTCTAAAGGGATGCGACGCATCACTCGCATCCATGCACGCTACGCCACTGGTATTCTCTCTATATATGCCGGGTTGGTGTAGGTTCATATTAGGTATATAATGTTACAATAACAATGCCAGTTTACCAAAGTTGACCTAACCTTGTCACCCGTGTCTAGTATCGCGTTCGTTGGAGTTAAAAAATAATATTACGTGTAATGGGTAATGTAAATAACCTTCGTCTAGACCTCGAACAAGTCGGGTTGCCTTCACGATCTAATTTATGAAATACCGAGTGTTTTCCTGATACACTACATGTTGTAATTTTTTTACAACCGATGTCGTTATAGGATATGTTTACACATCAGTGTCTCGAGTACTAGCAGGCTCGTTTTTTTATGTCAACTTTTGCGCCCGGTTTCGACCCTCTTTTAATTTTTATTATTTTTTTTTCAAATTTTTTTTCGCCGAAAATTGCGTTTCTCTAACTTTTTTTTATTATATTTTTTTCTTTATTTCGTTTCATAATACTTTTATTAACTTTCCGAACAATTTCTTCTTTTTTTATTATTCTTTTTTCTTATTTGGTTTTATAATACTTTTATTAACTTTCCGAACAGTCTTTTCTATTTTTTAATTATTTTTTATCTTATTTCGTTTTATAATTCTTCCAGAATATTTTTTAACGGCTTTTTAAACTTTTTCCGATTTTTCAAAATTTTCTTTTTCTTCCTATTTTTGCCATCCCCGACCTCGTAGCTGAACTCATTCGTTTTTTTCACCGAAAACAGCGTTTCTCTAACTTTTCTTTTTTTTATTAATTTGTTTTTTCTTATTTCGTTTTATAATACTTTTTTTTAATTTTCCCAACAATTGTTTACGTTTTTTCAATTTTCTCCTAATTTTTCGAAAATTTTTGGGCATCCGGGGAGGTGGGAGTGTGGAGGGTATAATTCCCTCCTTTACTGATGACCCCGTGACACTGGATCATCGCTTGTCAGATTTTCTATCCGAGACTCCGTTGCAGAGATATCAGCAAATCCCCTCTTAAATTATAGCCCCGGTCCCTCATATGGTCAAAGGTAGCACATGAGGCGCATCTATCATAAAAATTTCAACCCAGTAGCTTTTCCCGTTCTCCATAAATTAATTATTTTATTATATTCGTCTCCCCCCTCTCCTGGCCGAATGGGGTGGGGGGTTACGGGGTTCAGTATTCGTCCAGGATCCTTATTTTACCCGGCCACATGTCCCGAAAATTTCAATTTCAATTTCCCTTTAGGTATACTGGAACATGCTTAATTAAAGGGGTGTTTCACTGTGATAACCATTTCAACTTTGATAAGTGTTTCACTTTGATAAGCGTTTAATTTTTTCTGACTTTACCCTCGCTAAAAAAATTTCACTTCAAAAATAAAATAATAATGGTTTATGGTAACTGAAACCGCTCTTTTGATATCGGTGTGACGGCTCAGTCTTATTCACCACCCAGGAAAAGTGTGCTGGACGCGCCTAAAGAAGCTTTCGGTGACGTTGAACAAAAGTGCAATCAAAATTACTTACCAGAATTACTTAATATAATAAGAGGAACCTATTTCAAGTTGATTTACGAAAAAAAAAATGCGGAATATCCATATTTTTTTATAATAGCAAACATTGGCGCGTTCTAGCGTAGGTATACAGTCACTCTTCACTCTCATTGGTCGGTGGGATGCCATGATTGACATTCCGCCGCCCTCGGGTGTTTCTCAACATTTTGAATTCTGTACTGCTTTCGCGCCGTTTCGTTTTCTTTGAGTATTACAGTGTGTTCCTAAATATGCTGCCAGAACATATGGATGACAGAGGCCCCATGATACATTTTTAAACTTTATTCAACATATTATTGAAAGATATGCGTTTTAAAATAAAACATATGTGTATTTCTTTGGGTTAGCTTTGGTTAGTTTAGGTTAGCTTGGGTTAGTTTTGGTTAGTTTCGTTTGGTTGCGCCCCGGAGCGAGCGAAGCGAGCGGAGGGCCCGGCCTGAAGTGTACGAAACGCCTGATACAAATATATTTGATGTTAAAAAAAAACACGAAAAAACTTATTTTTTCCGCACTTTTTCCATTAGAAAATGATGATAGAATACCTAATCTCTTGTTTTTTTCTTAAAAAAATTGTTATTTTTGATTGCACTATTGTTCAACGGACCCAAGCTTTCACTTCAAAAATTATACGCTGTTTAAAATGGAAAAATTTTGTTTCGGTATTGTAGATAAAATTGTGTTGTAATGTCACGAGAGAGGACAATAATTTATAATTATCCGCATATCCCGTTTGGCTAACCCAAACTAACTCAAACCATTGTCTATAGTTCAAATCTTTATTTATAGAATACATAAGATAATTAAAGAATTCGTAAACATTTTAGAAATTAATGGGGCAATAATTAATTCAAAAGAATTAACAAGAAAAATTCAAATATGGTAAATGTAAAATGTAATAAATTAATACAATTTTGTAAATGTAATTTAGAGAGTGATTTCGAATATTTTGCATTGTTGGATAGTTCCAAAAATTGCTTTCTGACATTTGTGAATGCTAGAAATATATTTTTCTAAATTTTGAAATAATACAGGCATTTATGTTCGTACTTTAATATTAATGTTGGGTACTGACCTAAATTTTTGTAGAAATCGATTAATTTATCCTCCTTTAAAGTTTTAATCGATAATATCATTAATATTTTTTAAATGGCTATTTTCTTCTTGTTTTAACTTCCCCCGACAATTTTTATCTATCTACGCTCCTGAAGAAACCGCTTTTATTAAGAGCACACGACATTAAAAGTAACATTCTGCCAATAATAGAGATTAGCCATTGGCTAATGGTTAAAAACGAGATGGTAAGGGTACTTGGAACTAGCTCTGCGATATGAGTAAAAGCAAATGCCGGCAAACAGTAGTAAACAGAACGTGGTGCGATGGTGACATGAGCGTATGGTACTGATGGTACTATTATTCTTTTGGTGCGATCCTTTGCTACGAGTATAGGGCAGTGACATCGCTAGTTAAATACCTTTAGAACTACTCGCGCTATAATCTACGGTGTGTAAACTGGATTTTAAATTGTTATTATTTTTGCGCGCTTGGAAAATAATTAGTGACTGAAATTATTACTGTGCAATTAATTAGCAGGTCTATATAGCAGGAAAATGAAATACTATCTTCTATAAGAACAAGTAAGTTGTACACAATTGTCAATCCAATTAGCTCTTAATTGTTTATTTCTGCAATTTTTATTATCGGGAAAGGTCAAGTAATGGAGAATGCTTTTGGTGTACAGGAGTTTGATTGCGCCTGTAAAATATTTATTTTTCATCGCAACTTTTGAATGAATTTATAAAATGCTTCTATTGAAATTCAAGAATTAATTTCTAATTCTATTATATTGATTCTTCGCGCCAATTCTCATTCAAATGAGTTTTTTGAACAGTGAACTGCTGGCTTTCAGTTTAATTGACATTTCATTTCAAAGGAGTCTTTATAAAATTATGCGAATAAACGACCTAGCTTTTAATAATTTTGTAAAAATATTGAGGGTAATTTTTTTCTAATAAAAAGATGCTTTATAATCTATAATCCACTGATTTGGATGGGTATAAACTACCTGCTAACATCCTTTGGTGGGAAATTTAATTAAATTTATTTTTAATTTGCAAAACTGCGGCCGATGAGAATCGATCAATATTATCATATTTTGTGTTATTCTAATTTTAATAGGTAATTTTTTTTCGCAAGTACCTGCAGTTAAAATAATAGGTATGCGAAAAAAAACATAACTGGGCTGGTTTGTTACAATGTTTGTATACCTACAGAATAGCAACAATAAGGCTTATATGATAAGGCCTCAAATGCTTCAATAAAGGAACATTATTTTCGTTTCTTGCTTTCTTGCTTTACAAATTAATATTAGTAGTTTTATAGACATATTTCTAAATGACGACTCTGAAGGTGTAATTGGCTATATCTATAATTATATGGAGTCTCACAAAATAATTACATTCCACTGTATAGTAAATTAACAGGAAATATAATATATTGGTTGTTCATGCCAATTAATTATTATAGGGATTATAGTTAGAATTCTCGTTTGCAAATGTCGTCGTGTGGTTAACATTTCAACTAGTACTGTATAATGTAAATTTCTTCTCCTTTAACTACTCAAGCTGCTCTTTATTACGGAAGTATTTAGTTGCAGTACTCTTAATTTTATAAAGGCTAAAAAATTTCTCCAATAAAGACAGCGCCATGTACCTAGTGTTAAAAAGAAACGTTTTCTCTCTGGCGGAAATTAAAAACCCCTTCTTTTTGAAAAAAAAAACGGTAACGTACGAAAAAAATTATTTTCTACAAAGTGACAATTTGAAAACATGCAATGGCTATGCTGTATACAGGGTACAGTCGCGTAACTACATGCCCGCCAGCACCTGCAATGCGGGGGGGCCCGCCGCCCAGAGGGGCCCTAAAAAGGAAAAGCTCTGGAATAGAAGTGTGCCGAGGGGGCCCCAATAAAAATTTGCGTGGGGGGCCGGAATTTCTAGTTACGCCACTGACAGGGTATCCCGGATAAGAATGAACTCTATAGGGATAATAATAATAATATAATAATAATCATTTATTTAGCATAATAGCGATATGGAAAAAGCATTACAAACATTTTAAAACTTAAAACTAACAAATACAAATAAAGTAAAACAGGAAAATGTTGTAAAATTGAAAAAGGTCTAAAAGTGAACAAGAAGCTAAAAAGCATACCATCCACCTAAGACAATATAAGTTTTTTTTAAATCATCAAAAGCGTTACAATCTTTAACACTATTCGGTAACATATTAAAATCATGTAAGCCTTTAAATAACACAGAATTGCGCCTTTGACTAGAGTTATATTTCTGGTTCAATATGAAATATGAATAATTTCTGGTGTTGTAACCATGTACAGGGTGGCTCGAATTCGTGTCTATGTATGGGGAACTCGAAAACCGTAAGAGATACAGTGTCGGTCAAATTAAGGCAAAATTGCGCCTTTAGGTGCCTAACAATATTATGCCGTTTAGAAAGTTTTAAAATTCCGAGTATTTACGGAGATATCCGGAAAAAACCGAAACTTTGTAAAATCGTTTTATTTTTTTCCTGGGCTTATTTAAAAACGGATTTCAAATCTAATTGCACTTTTGCATTGCCACCTTTTCCGCTCTATCCAATGATGATATCCAGTTTGAAATTCGATGTTTCGTCTTCAAGGGATCATCATCAACTTTCTTTTTTTAAATACGAACTTTATTAATTTTTTTTATCGTTTTTCAGATGGTATTGGCGTTATTAATATGAGTATGGGTTTTTATTTTTTTTTT
>MU183182.1:185935-223452 GCA_016904865.1 Pissodes strobi
TAATATACCATTTCTCACGTTTATCAATTATAGAATAAGTATTAACACAATCGTAAATTATATTTTTTAATATATAGTGATTTTTTGCCACGGTGAATTTATAGAATGTTATGGAACTTTGGTATTTAAAAGTTTGCAAATGATATTTGAACAGTTGCAAATGACAGTGGTGTTTACCATTTGGTAACACTTCGCTAGTAAGATGCGTTTTTTGGCGGAAAGTTTTAAGTTTAAAAAATATCAGAGGGCTGTTTTCAGCTATTGGTAAAACGTGGAACCCTAAAATATTCAGGATTTTTTGAACTCCGCATGACCTATTAATCATATGGTGACCTCTTAAAAACTTGCAATGGCCATATACACTCAAAGAGGTATAAAAAAATACCATTTTCACAAAAACGCGGGAGAATAAAAATGAGTTATTTTGCGGACCACCCTTCCTCACCCACCCACTTTGAAATCTTAAATTTCTCTAGCCAACTTGTGACACCTCTCTGGAAAGCTTATCAAAAATGTTTTTCAGCTATACCAAAGTTAATGGCATTTAAGTAAGAAATGTTAAAATTAATTTTCGCACAAACCTATTATTTGCCAATGTATATTACGTTAAATTTTACTCAAAAAATAATTATATCTACTCGATTTGTTCAGAATTTTATATCACGAAATACGCCTTCGCATTTTCTACATGTATTGAAAAACTAAATTTTATGCGAATTGAAACAATCATTACGTTCTATAGAAACCAATTCAAAGATTACAGCGTTGTAGTGGCAGGTATTTATTAAAAAGGACGTTTTCAAAACCTGTATGTTATGGTGCAAGCCAACAACCAATATCTAAAATAATGTGCTATTGCGATATTTCTGCTAAAGAAAGTATGGAATTTGCAACTAATAGCACCCATACTTATATAAAGCGTTGCAGATCTCTTATTATTAATAATACTTCTCGTATAACCTTGACTTTACATAAGGAATTCAGACAATCCCTATAAGCTTTTAATAGTATACATGAATTATTATGTATTAAAATTAACTTCTTGTGACCATTAAGAGACTTAATCAATTAATAAACACTTACACTGTCTTTTTCATGTTTAAATGATTTTCATGACGGGTACTTGCTTTGTTCGAAAGTAGTACAACCAACGTGAGAAATTGATAATAAGTATTTATTTCTTTCGGTTTATGGGGTGTGGTTCCATAGAATACCGTACAATTATTGCTGATACAGTTCTAAACATAAAGAAGTACATATCGAAGTTATTTGACTTTTTGTTTGAAACCACTGAAAAATATCTGACTAATTCCCTTCTAGGCATAATGATGTTTCGTCATTAATAGGCAAAACTGTTATTTCTAGATATTAGCTCATCTTATATGTCTTTTTTTATGACACTTCATAAAATATTATTTTTATTAGCTTCAAGTTTCATTTCTTCGAATGCAATTCTCGAATGTAATATGGCCTTCAGAAGCTTTCGACACCCCCTACCCCCTACCCAACTGGTCGATTTATTTTTATCTGCAATGAAGCGATATGAGATCTAGGCAAGTGCGTTCTACTTCTGTTTCGCTGTATCAGGTAAAAGTGATGTGGGGAGACAGGGATAGTAGGTTACCGTACCATCAATATCACTATTTTTAAGATACTCTGACATCATCGCTTTCCATCTGCACCAATGATTTGTCACTGCGTTCTCGGCCCACTCAAATCCAAAGTTGTCATAATGGCTACTAGTACGTGGTATGGCTTCTTAAAATTTGAATTGGAAATGGGAATTGTTAAAAATTAATATTGAAGTTGAGATGGCGCCAACTGACACGCTTCGAAAAAGTAACGCTAGTGCAAAAGTTGACAAATTAGGAAAAAACTGTAAAAAAACCAATAGAAACGATATTATCGAATTGCTTAAAGTGTAAATGTGATTTTCATCCCTCATGCTTAAGGCAAGCCACCGCTAAGAAGTCAGCAACGTGTGTTCACGAGGCTGAACCTGAACGTGCCGATGAAGAAAATAATGAGACAAAAATCTTGCTGTTGTAGAGAAATATTCAAGAACTAGAAGAAAAAAACTACTCTTGCGGGAAAACTGTCAATTGTGGATGGAGAAAGCAAATTTCCTGGAAGAATCCTTCAAAATGCAAAAAATAAATGAAATGTCAGTGACAAAAGAGGTAAACAAAGCCCTACTCACCGATGTCATTTGGAATTGGAACCAGTTGAAATTCCAATTTCCATACCTTTCGCTGGAAGTTCCACTCATAGAGGGCGCAGGAAACTCTTCTTCTTGTTTGGCTGTCAAAAATATATGGCCACAAGAACCATCGGGAAAAGGGGGCCAGTCAAATGATAATATGGACACCCTTCATAAGTCAGAAAGGTAGGTGATAAAGACTGTGATGGTGAATAATATTAATAATAAACAAAGCCAACCAAATGAAAAACCAACCAAGGATCAGAAGAAAAACAGATAAATAATTTCGAAGAAAGATGGGAACAACAAAAAAGACGGAGATTCGACAAGAATTTCATCATGCTAGCTCCGATAGCAACTCGAAATTCGTCCAGTATCTCTTGGCTGTTTTTACCGGGGCTATCTCCTGAATCTACTGTCAAGGAAATAGAAACATACCTTATTAGTAATGGTATAGAAAAAGCCACCTGTGAAAGGTTGCGAACAAAGACACAACATATAGTTAGTTCATATAAAATAGGTGTGTTTGAAGAACAGGTACTTGAGGTGCTAACCCCCAAGGGACTTTTGGTAAATAGGCTTTTAAATCTGACAAAACTAGCGCCTTGGTTTAAGATGCCAACAGTCCAAGAATCAGAATGTGACTCTTTCACCCATATATCTGATCATACGACACAGAAAGTTGTTTTTAAGGTGCAAGCAGGTGAGGAAAATCAGAGAGTAAAAAAACGAATATTTATTTTTTTTATGGCAGTGGTACACACACTAAAAGGAGATCCTACGGCGCTCGACGAGCGGTTGATTGACACGGTTCTTGAATAGTTGTAGGTTGTAATTAGGGGGAAACAGATGTCCTGGTAGTGAGTTTCACAGGGATGCAGTGCGCCAGACAAAGTTCTTCTTGTAAAGCGATGTTTAAGGTGCTTCCAGTTGTACAACGAACTGGTGCGCTCTTGCCGTCTGTCGTAACTGTCTGACAGGCGTTGCCATGGGCGGGATGAGGCTTGACAAATCCAGGGAGCATCTGCCGTGAAAGTATTTGTAAAACAGGGACATCTCGGCTACATATCGGCGGTGTTCCAGACTATCCAGATTCCGGGTCAACTCCGGGTCGCCGACAAGACGCACAGCTCTCTTCTGAATGGAATCCAGCAGCTTTAGGGTGTGCTTTGGTGCGGCAACCCAAATGTGTGAGCAATATTCTAAGCACGGTCTTATTTGCGCCTTGTAGAGCAAGAGCAACTGCTGCGGCGTATACAGTTTGTTGTTGCGAAATAGCGCACCAAGGTTCTGGGAGGCTGATTTTGCGATGTTAGCAACGTAGTCATGCCAGAACATATTGCTGTTGACCGAGACACCCAACAGTCCGATTATAATGATGTCAAGGCCCGCTGTATTGGCCCTCTTGGTAAACGTAGCTGCTTGAGTCTTTGCTGCATTGAACTGAACCAAATTTCTGTCGCCCCAAGTTTGAACTTGGGGTCTTGATTAATTGCTATAATCTGCTCCTGTCTGCGGTGATAAGTCTCAGTCGCTGGTAAAGGTTGTCTGATCTAAAATGGGAGACAAGAGTACTCTCATCTGCAAAACTCTAAACCTGATTATTCGATTCGGTCAGCAGGTCATTAATATAGAAGAGGAACAGAGTTGGTGAAAGTATTGCGCCCTGAGGCACGTCCGCGTTAATTGTGAAAGTGTCTCAGATGTGCCCATCAACTGCAACGTGCAGAGATCGGGTCTTAAAGAAACTGACAAGCCAGCTGCAGAGAGAGGCGGCAGTTGGTTCAGCAGTCCGTCATACCAAACTCTGTCGAATGCCTTCGAAATATCCAACGCAATCGCTCGAGACTCGCGGTAGCTCTCAATGCCTTACTTCATATATGAGTGACATAGGCCAATATATCTCCTGTCGATCTCTCTTTGCGAAAGCCTCAATTAATAGTACAATTTAATCATCATCAACATTTATTAATGCAAATTACAGATAGTATCACACATGTCACAATCAGAAAAAAAATACAATACAGTAGAGTGCTTACAATACAAATGCACATGCACACTTAACGTACTACATTACAATAACTGAAACTTAAAAATGTACAAATACAAATTAAAATTTAATCTGTTAATGTCTGTAAAGAAAAAAACAATTAACAATAAAACAAGGTTCACTATCACCAGTAACTATAGTACCTCAAGATTAGAGTCGAGGTACTCCCGAAAGGGGTAGCAAGCCTTTGCAGAAGAAAACTCCCCAGGCGCGCCCTGAATACGCCCATATCCAATAAGCAAACCAAGTTGTGCAGAACATTATAGAAAGTCAGTCCTGATAGCCAGTTCCATCCCTGGTTCTCGAGAGCCGATGAAACCCATACACAATATTGTCCCGCTGTCTGGTTGGATAGCTGTGCACTCACTGTGGGAGTGGTATAGAGTCAGGTTATTTTTGATGAAACATAGGCACTGGTAAATCTAGAGAGAAGGTATAAATGTCATAATGCGCAACTGCACAAAACTCTCTCTACAGCAGTCGCGATACTGGAGCCCCGCTATTATTCTCACACACTTGCGTTTCAGACCAAACACCAGGACAGCATATGCAGAGTGCCCCCAGACCAAGAGTGTATAAGAAAGCTGAGAGGCAAAACACCTATGATAAGCCAGTAGTAGTGTACTTCTAGAAACACATATTGAGAGATTTCTGACAAGAAAAATACTAGTAGAGAGTCTGTCACATAGCCTAGGCAGACCCCAAGAAAACTTGCAGAAGCCTCCTATATATACTCGCCATAAAATTATTATGTATCGAGAAGCGAATTATCAGATTCTTTGAAGGCACGGATTTCAGTTCTTGAAACCAGAAACAGGTTAATTTCAGTTTTTTAATATCGCTGGAAATAATTACTAGACCAGTTAATTTACTACTTGTAGACAAGCACTACAGCAAAATACATTAAAATAATTGGCATGGCGATAAACGTATCTACACGTCAATAAAAAAATAAGATTAGTGTACAAACATTGAATATCGACATATTTACCTACTTGCTTAATTGACAACAAGTTATCAAGCTTCAAATTGCATTTTCGCGCCCACTTAACAGGTTATTTTTGAAAATTTTAAATATATGATTGACATTTTCCGCCATTTTGGTTTTTTCAACTAATAAAATGCTTTTAAATTTTGGAATATATCCAGGAAGTCTTTGTCTGTCCGTCATAGAATCAAACTAGAGGCTAGCACAACTTGACATGTTGTACAATTAAGAATAACAAGTTTATATTTAATCGTGCAGAAACAGATTGACTTCATTATAACAGGCAAAAAGAATATAGTAGGTACACGATATGATGATATTAATCAAGTCTTCGATTGGAAGTTATTATCAAATGATAAGGACAAAAGTTGTAATAAACATAAGGAAGGATGATCATGAAACGAGACACAAGAAAATGCAGAAGAACTAAATGACAAAATAGTAAGTGCGCCAAAGAAGGTAGTAACTAAATAAAGGTCAAAGCGAAAGTCGAACAATATCAAATTAAGTGACCATACGAAACAGCTCACGCAACAACGCACCCACCAAATCTCATCGTCCTCCTCCAGGCTGGAGAACACCAAAGTACAAAGTCTGGAGCTGATCGCTGGGGAGTGACCCAACAAACCCCATTCTTACACCTGTCAGACCACCAAAGGGATGAGTCTGAGGCCGATGCTTCCAGTGGAAGCGGCCCTAAGTGTTGCATAGGCCTACTCGCATCGTCCGGTGAAAGACCACCCCACCAGAACTGGGGAACGCTAAGTGGTTTTTCCGAATCACGTTCCGCTTCCGCGCTGGTGGTTCCGGGCTATACAGTAGGAATATATGGACATGATGGTGCTTCCAGGATCAAAATATTCCGGAAGTAATCTCCCCGCCCATTCGGATCTCCGGGTGATGGGTGGCTCTGGGAGCCCTTCATTCCGCATTTCACAGACATCAAAGATACGGAACCAATTTAGAATAGATTTCTGCAACATAAGAGGTCTAAATACAAACATAAATACGGTACACTAACGTCTACTAGCAAATAGACCACACATACTAGCCCTTCCAGAAACACCAGTATGTTCTACAACAACAACAGTATACTACCCTTATACTGGTTACGACTTACACACCCGATTTAGACATAAGTTCGGAATATGCCTATTTGTCCGAAGCGATCTTTCATGTCACCGCGAGGAAACACTTGAACTGAACAACCTTGACGTCATGTGGCTCAAGTTCACCGCCAAGAGAGTAACCAAGTTTATATGATGTCTCTATCGCCCTCCGAGCGATAGAGCCTACCAAAGCTTTTGTAAAACACTTTCTACCACTTTTGACTCAATACAGGTCGATCACCCCAATTCAGAGATAATCATTCTGGAGGCTTTAATGCCCACAACACGAACTGGCTCAAACATCACAACAAGACCGACACGAAGGTAGAGAAGCTGAAGCATTGGCCATCAGCTGCGGGCTTACTCAACTTGTAGAAGGACCTCCCACCTTTGACAGACGAGCGTGGCATCACGGCGACTACAGCCAAGGAAAACGCTAACATGCTCGCCAAAATGTTTTCATCGCACTCTACTTTAGACGTCCCCCAAGGCAAGGCTCTGCCCACCATATCGAACATCAACACTACCATGGCAGAAGTCAAGTTTCATCACCGTGATATTCGTAAAATCCTTAAAGAACTAGATACGCGGAAGGCATCAGGACTGGACGGAATATCTGCCATCGTGTTAAAGAACTGCGCCAACGAACTAACACCCGTTTTTTCCAGGCTTTTTTCTCTGTCTTACGAAAAAGGGATTTACCCATCCTCTTGGAGAGTAGCTCGAGTGCAACCTGTTCCAAAAAGGGCAAGAAAACCACGCCCTCAAACTATCGCCTAATTGCCTTGCTTCCAATAAGCCTCGAAGTCATGGAACGTGTAGTCAATCATCAACTACTCAAGTACCTCGAGAACAACAGAATAATCAGCGATTATCAATACGGCTTTCGCAAAGAGAGATCGACAGGAGATATATTGGCCTATATCACTCATATATGGAGTAGGGTAATTGAGATCTACGGAGAGTCTCGAGCGATTGCGTTGGATATTTCGAAGGCATTCGACAGAGTTTGGCATGACGGACTGCTCAACAAACTGCCGTCCTTCGGACTGCCAGCCTCTCTCTGCAGGTCGATTACCAGTTTCCTTAAGAACCGATCTCTGCACGTTGCAGTTGATGCACACATCTCAGACACGTTCATCGTTAACGCGGGCGTGCCTCAGGGCGCAATACTTTCACCAACTATGTTCCTCATCTATATTAATCACCTGCTGACCGAAACGAATAATCCTGTTTACAGTTTTGAAGATGACAGTACCCTTCTCTCCCAATTTAGATCAGAAAAACCTTTACCAGCGACAGAGACATATCACCGCAGACAGGAGAAGATTACAGCAATTAATAAAGACCTGGAGAAAGTTCAAACTTAGGGCGACAGCAAAGACCCAAGCAGTCACATTTACCAAGAGGGCCAATACGACGGGCCCTGACATCATTATGGCAGGATCGACCATTTTTTCATCCTCGTCAATCGGACTGCTGGGTGTCTCGGTTAACAGCAATTTGTCCTGGCATGACCACGTTGCTAACATCGCAAAATCAGCCTCCCAGAAGCTTGGGGCGCTATTTCGCAACAAAAAAACTGTATACACCGCAGCAGTTGCTCTTGCTCTACAAGGCGCAAATAAGACTGTGCTTGGAATATTGCTCACACATCTGGGGTGCCGCACCGAAGCACACCCTAAAGCTGCTGGATTCCATTCAGAAGAGAGCTGTGCGTCTTATCGACGACCCGGAGTTGACCCGGAATCTGGATAGTCTGGAGCACCGCAGACATGTGACTAAGATGTCCCTGTTGTACAGATACTTTCAGGGCAGATGTTCGCAGGATTTGGCCCGCCTCATCCAGCCCATGGCAACACCTGTAAGACAGTCACGACAGATGGCAAGAGCGCACCAGTTCGTCGTACAACTGGAAACACCTAGAACATCGCTTTACAAGAACTCCTTTGTCTGGCGCACTGCATCACTGTGGAACTCACTCCCAGGGCATCTGTTTCCCCTAATTACAACCTACAACTATTCAAGAACCGTTTAAACCAACATCTTCGCACACACACAGCTCGTCGAGCGCCATAGGATCTCCCTTTACTGTGTGTGCCTCTACCATAAAATAAATATAGTTTAAAAAATCTAAAAAACACGCTTTAATGATCAATCGAACTAAAAAATAAAAAATAATTATTAATACAGGTAGAAAATAAGTAGTTTGTGAGAGCCTCTGCTCCTGCCACTCTCCGAACGTTTTTGCTCTGTTGAATAGACAGGGAGTTCGGAGGCGTGTCAGGTTATCGTTCAACCATGAGGCTCCGTTTGAGCGTATTTTGTGTCAGCTGGGCAGCTGAAGTCAATCCATTACTGTTTTGTTGACGCTCTCTACTTTCTTTTCCAGTTTTAGGTGATAGCCTATTCTGCCCGGATTGATATCTTTTAGGTTTACATCCAGATTGACTTACATCGATAGTCCGATAAAGAATTTCCAGGAAAAAAATTCACTAAACGCTTCTCTATTTGAAAAATGTCTGGAAAATTGACTTTTCAGTGAAAATGTAAAAACTTCGATTTCTAGGTCAAAAATGTAGGTTATTTTTTGTCGAATGACAAATTGAAGGTTATTTTGTAGAAAAGCCAATTAGTTGACAAAATCTACGCCAAAAATTTCAATAGAAAATACTTTGGAAATTATGATGTCTTTTAACAATTTTCCGTAAGAAGAGATCGGAAAATACGAGAAAATAACCGTTAGTCGCAAAAAAAATTTTTTTTTTTAATATTTCGGCAATTTTTGGAGTTTGAAAAGATAGATTATGGACATGGAAAATTTAAAAAAATACATCCGCGTATCTTTCCTTATTTGTTTAGAAATTTTCTTATTTAGTTTCCAATATCTTTCTCTCTCTCTCTCTCTCTCTCTCTCTTTTAACACGCTTTTGTATGTATGTTTGTTTGTTTGTTTGTTTCTAACTGATCAGAAAGGCCAAAAGGAACAACTTTAGAGCCATTTGAGAAAACATCGCTTTTATTTCAGCTGCGGCGGGGCTGCACAAGTAAAAGAGGGAACAAGTTCGATAATGGCCCTGAAAAAGCTGGATGGCACCTACACGGAAGGAGAGAAGGAGAGAGCGCGCCACCTCCTCTGCCAACACTTCCCAAGTAGTCAACCAAGAAACCTAAGTGAAGAAGAAGCTAGCCCAAGGAGACCCACTAGGGATGACTGAGTAATCGCAAAAACGGTATTCACTGCTGGGCGACTCGAATGGGCATTGACTAAATTCCCAGCCCTCTTACCTTACAGAGGGGTACTATGTTGAGGTTTGGAACCTTCGGCAACATGCACTAAAACAGAGCTTTATCCACAATACCGAAACAGAATTTTTGCACTCGACGCGCGTTTCGCTAACCATGTTAGCATCATCAGGAGATTATTAAGACTAAAATTAAAATCTACCTAACTCCCTTTCATACTACTGTTTGCTCAATCAAGCGGAACTAAAAAGAACCAATCCTGGAATCCCACTAGTCACGCTGGATTAACCAATACAATGGACTATACGGAATAGGCCCTCTATCTCTATTTAAACTATTCTTACATTTAATAATTTCCATACTTTCATATGCGTCTAATAATCTCCTATCAGTTTAAATTAATTCTGATAGGAGATTATTAGACGCATATGAAAGTATGGAAATTATTAAATGTAAGAATAGTTTAAATAGAGATAGAGGGCCTATTCCGTATAGTCCATTGTATTGGTTAATCCAGCGTGACTAGTGGGATTCCAGGATTGGTTCTTTTTAGTTCCGCTTGATTGAGCAAACAGTAGTATAAAAGGGAGTTAGGTAGATTTTAATTTTAGTCTTAATCATCTCCTGATGATGCTAACATGGTTAGCGAAACGCGCGTCGAGTGCAAAAATTCTGTTTCGGTATTGTGGATAAAGCTCTGTTTTAGGGCTTACAGAGGGGAAAAAAATAAATTTTGCCACACCTTGTAGATATCGTCAGAAGCAGTATGGTCATGAGATGTCTCATGTCGAGGCAAGTCTCACGTCATTCTTATTCAGGACGATGGAGAAGGCAGTAGACAATTACATCAGATCCACTACCTTAGAAGCGAGGCCGTTGAACACAAGCCAGCATGCATACTGAATGAGCAGGTTTACTGAGACTGCACTGTGCCAACTGACCAGCATGATACAAGAAACTTGAAATGAGAAAGAAATCGCGCTTTGCGCCTTTCTAGACATCGCGGGAGCCTTCGATAATACATCCCACGTGGCTGTAAAAAGGGTACTAACGAGAAGGGGAGTGAACGTCACAATATCTCGATGGAAGTGTGAGATGCTTGCCACGAGGACAGCAGAAACTTCAATAGGTAATCACAATATTGAAGTGAGCACCACTCGAGGTACGCCACATCGCGGAGTATGCTCACCACTAATGAGGAGTCGATTGGTGGACGAACTACTGGAAATACTGACAGGCCTCGGTCTACATTGTGTTGGGCATGCCGATGATATTATCATCAAAGCAGGAATGTTTGAGGGTACACTATGTGAACTGATTCAAGCTGGACTCAAAGCAACGAAAGAATGGTGCCAAACAGTGGGGCTGGAAATAAACCCATCGCAAACAACCATAGTACCCTTCTGTAGGAAGGAAGAGAGAACTAGAACACGGGACCAAAATTACACCGGCATCGGATGTCAGATATCTAGGCATAGCGCTGGACTGCAAACTCAAATGAAACAAACACATTGAAGGAGTTGTAAGTAAGGCTACGAGGGCCCTCATGGTGTGCCGAAGCCTTGCAGGAAAAACCTGGGGATGTAAACCAGAAATCCTGCGATGGATGTCCGCAATGATAGTAAGACCTAGCCTACTTTACGGGTCGATCGTTTGGTTCAAGGAAACGGAAAAACAGAGCATACAATCAGCTCTCAACAAAGTACAATGTCTGGCGTGCATAAGCATAACAGGCGCAATAAAAACTTGTCCCACAGCAGTAATCGAGGCAATAGTGGGCTTCGCACCTCTACACATTATTTTAGAGGCAGCAGCTAGACAAGCAATGACTAGAATCATAAGAGAGGTAGCGGACGAAGGGGGATGTCTTTGAAAGAGTGAGTTAGCATCCCTGACTTCTTGGGCCCCCGGGAACGATATAGTAAAAGAAACAATTTTCAAAAATACGTCACTGTCAGGAGTAGAAAAGAATGGAAAAAGAACACCACTTGCATTCTCACATCGCAGCAAATTGCCATAAAATGGTGTACAGACGGCGCAAGAACTGAACAGGGGACCGGAACCGGAGTATTTGGGCCAGGAACCAAATTCTCCGAAGCAATGGGAAGACACCCGGACATATTGCAACCGGAAATTAATGACATAGGAAGATGTGCGCAGTTCATCCTCGACAGAAACTATAGAAGAAAAGCGAAAATTTGAAATTTGAGGTAAGTAATAACTCGCAAAGCAATTAATTGTCGGCGGCTCCCAATCGTTGGCTAAAAACGTGCCAAGTTCCATATTTCCACTCACAACCGTTTTTGAGAAAAATAAGAATGAAACGACAGGTGTATGGTAACTGAAATCGACTCTCTAACTGTTTCTCCCTTCGCTTGCCTGCAGTCGATCCTGATATTATCCGAATGAGCATCACATATCCGAGCGTGACAGCCCAGTCTTATTCACTACCCAGAAAAAAAATGTGCTGAACGCGCCTAGAGAAGTTTTCACTACAATAAATATCTTACGGGTATTTTTTGATGTCCGTACATACATACAAGTATCAATTTTACAAAGAATATTTCAGAAATATAATTTTTCTTCTAAGTATTGCCTCTGTCGCAAAAAAAAAACAGTATACCTACTATACGTTCTAACGCGTTTCATTTTGGCCCCCTTGTGTTTTATATGCTTTGCGAACTTGTTATAGCCATCTGTCCAGATCGGCTTGTTCGTTTTTGCATGACATTCATTATTCAAACGAATGCGTTGAATAATTAATACTGCGTCTATACATAACTATAGGCAGAGATCATGTTTCGGAGTGTTGTGTAAAAGCAGAAAATTTCGCTTTCATATCTTCAGGCAATTGCGATCGGAATGTGGTAGTTGCTTAGTGTGCCAGTCCCTATAATCTTTTGGGTTTCTGTGCCTTTTTAATCTGTTACGTAATCATAAAGTATAAATTAATGGTTGGCAAAAGCGAGATTTATGGATTTATCATTGAGCCACTTAAATTTGGAATTAAAGAGTGTCGATTTGGTTTTATCATGAGAAATGGCATTACTGAAATGTAATTGGATTGAAGATGCTACTGATGTGGAGATGAGGTAGAAAATCAAGAAAACCTCCTGAATAAAACGATGCATCTTGTCATGGCTTTCTAGAAATTTCACACCGCCTATTGCAAAAAAATACTTCCTCATTACTGGCTTTTATATCCATTGTCCTCCCCTTCAAATTAATTAATATTAATTGTCATGTAATAATATTGAAATATTTACAAACATTTACATTTTACAAGGTTTTTTACCATATATTCGATCGCAAATAAAATATTTTAATCAGTCATGAAACATTATGAAATTTACTATTTACCATTTTTAAAGGAAATTCTATGCAAGTTTGAATGTTTGAATTTTATATACAAAGAGCTCGTAAAAAGCCAGACCGATTTCTGTCAAATTCGTCTTTTGGAGTTACAGGGTTTTATTAGTGCTATTGCTGGATCGGGTTTTGCCAACTAATAAAACAACTATTTCTCTTTAATTGAACTAAACTTAATTAAAAATATTTCTAGCTCATTGTCACTTTTGCCTCGGTTTCTTGGTAATTAAGTTTTAATTTTTGCCCAGTTAAAAAACTTTTTAAATTTTTCTTCGTCTCTTAGTTCAGAAAATCGTTGAGCAGCGATTTTGATTTGATTTAAACAGTAGTTTATGTTTAACATTTTAGTTTGCAGAATTTTAAAAAGTAAATCTGTGCATGCAAAAATTTCGTAATAGATTCTGGTTAAAATAGCAAAGTCAAAGTTTTGAAAATGTTTTAAAAATCCCTTTGCCGAATTTACCGATTCTGAACCTGAAGTTTTGTCATCAATTATTATAGTTTAAAACCCTAATATTAAGTCGTCCCATTTAGTAGCTACTAAATTTAAGATTTTGTAACGGGTATACCAACGTGTTTCAGCCGATCGTGGTATCGCTAAGTTAAGTTTTCTATTTTAAGAAAATTTAAACGGGTTTGTTAAGGTTTGAAAATAATAAATAATTTATATTTTATTTAATTATTTATTCAACGGGCAAGGCCCAATCAGTAGAAAAAATACAATGCAGACACTTAAATGTAAATACAACTAGTCAGTTAATTAGAGTAAGTTAAATTAAATAAGTTAGTAAGTAATAAAACTGTACTCTTCCAGCACTATCTGTTCCTTAAACATAATTTCAATGTATATTCTGGAATGAAAAAGAGATCCAATTCAACCTCATTTGCACTTCTCATAATTCTATTAATTGCCGTATGTTCTCCATAGCAAGTTCTATGGTGTTGAAGGTCGAAAGTTTTTTTTATCCTTAAGGGACGAGGAGGAACATAAGAGTTTAGTTCACTGAGCAGTACTGGGCAATCAACAGAACCACGCACAATTTTATATGCCATAACCACATCAGCATTTCTCCTTCTCAGACACAGACTCTGCATACCGAGCTCTTGTTCAAGCTCCATGAAATTGATGCTTTCAGATGGTATACCCTTCATAAAAGCATTGTATTTAATAAACCTCCTCTGTACAGATTCAATCTTATCTATGTGTTTTTGAAAGAATGGAGACCAAACAGTAGTCGCACATTCAAGCTGAGGTCTAACCAGTGAAACGTACAATTGCTTCACAGAATTCACTTCCCTGAAATCTCTAGTATTTCTCTTAATAAAACCCAGCATTCTGAGTGCCTTTTTACAACAAGTTGAAATGTGCTCAACAAATGAGAGCCTAACATCAAACAACACTCCTAAGTCCCTCACAACACCAACTCTGTCCACAGGTTCACCGTCAAGGAAGTAACCACCGGGCGCAACAGTCGAGGATCTGCTAAACTTAATGTATTTACACTTTCCAATATTCAAATGCAGTTTATTGATATTGCACCAATCGTGAAATCTATCAAGGTCTTCCTGCAATTTAAGCATACTGTTGTCATCAGACTGAGCCAAATATATTTTCAGATCATCCGCAAAAAGTATAAACTCCGAATGGAGGAAACAGTTTTCTATGTCATTAATGAAAACGTTAAATAGAAATGGTGCAAGATGTGCTCCTTGGGGAACGCCAGAAGTCACCCTGATAACCCCTGATGTACCGCTGTTCAGCCTGACAGTCTGTACCCTGTCATACAAATAGGATTTCATCCATTCCAACAATGATCCGTGTATACCAGCATCAAAGAGTTTTCCCAATAATATCCCATGATCCACCCTGTCAAAGGCCTTGGAGAAGTCAGTGTACACAGAGTCAACAGCATGTCCTCGCTCCAAGGCTCTGGCAATGTAGTCATGATAGACAAGTAAGTTACTCGTTATGGATCGACACTCGCAAAATCCGTGCTGAAAAATGGAGATAACGTTCTTAAAAGAAGCCTTCAAGAAATCAGCCAAGATTGATTCAAGTAATTTAGGTATCAGCGACATGATGGTTATCGGGCGATAGTTTACAACTTCATCCCTTTTGCCGTTATTCTTAAATATGGGCTTTATATATGACTGTTTCCAAGTATCAGGAAAAATTCCAGAAGAAAGTGATAAGTTAAAAAGTAGCCAAAGTGGTCTGGAAAGCAATATGTTTCAAAAATATGGCAATTAAACCATAAGGCACAGGACCCTTGCTCAAGTCGATACCAAAAAGTCGATCATAAACTTCATTAATCCCAATGCTAAATGAACCAATACTTACACTCGAGAAGACAAACACATCCCTCTCCCGAGCAGTCCCTCCAACACCACAGTCCGAGCTTGCGTATACAGATGCAAAATGTCGAGCAAACATGTTGGCAATATCATTTGCATCCGAGGTTACAGTGTCACCCAACTTCATAATCCCCGGGATGCCCTGATCTTTATTTTTATCTTGAATGTAAGACCAAAAAAAATTTTGGTCATGAGATATACTTTGCTCAACACTGCAAATGTAAGAGTCCTAACACTGTTTAGCCCGTTCCTTACATAGATGCCTGAGATCACGAATTATGTTATAATCATCCATTGATCTAGTCATCTTGTACTTTCTATAAGCTTCCTTTTTCTTAAAAACACTATGCTTAAGGTCGTCGGTAAACCAGATAGGAAACTTAAAATTATTCCTTACAACAATCGTCGGAACATCAGTAACAATACAGATATTTAAAATTTCGTAAAATCTAGAAGCAGCAACATTAACATCACAGTATTTAAAAACATTATCCCACACAACATTAATTAAAAAATTACTAATTAAATTGTAATCACAATTCTTAAAATCATATAAAATGTTTTCGTACTCTAATGGCACGTAGTTGCCACAAGTTTTAAGGCCAATCAATAGGGCTGGATGGTGACTGTCACATGGAGTCAAGCTAAAATCATCACATACAGGCACAGATCCAGCACTACCCGAAAAAATCAAGTCCAGAAGCACTCCATTAGCATTAGGAACTGTATTAATCTGGCTTAAATTAAGACAGGAGACAGTCTCAAGCAAGACATCCGTCCCTGCACTGCGATTTCTTACCAGATAACCAAGTTCTTCATTCTCATCCAGTCTCCAGTCAATTCCAGGGAGGTTGTAGCCACCTACAATGTAGACATGGTCTTCGTTGTGTAGGCCCATGATTTCCTCAATAGCATCACAGTGACTCTGGTAGCAATCAACATCACTTTGTGGAGGCAAATAAACAGCACATAATAAAATTTTCTTTTTATTCTTTAAGGTGACCAGTACCCAGAGCTCTTCCAATTTTTTATTGTTGTGACATTGGATATAAAGCTTTCTAGCAGATATCTGCCTGGAAACTGCAATTAAAACTCCTGCCCCACGAGATTTGCCCGTCGCCTCACAGTCACGATCCTGTCTAAATATCTGGTAAGCCATGCAACCAAGCTCAGTGTCACTAATATCTGAAGTGAGACACGTCTCTGTAAGCATGATAATGTCATACTGGGTCAAGGAAACATGAATACTAAAGTCCGCCAGCTTTGTCCGAAGTCCACGAACATTCTGGTAGTAAATTGTTACTTCCTTTCCCGGTATCCCGGAGTTGACAGAAAATTTGCCAAGCCTTCATGTCTAGGTATTAGTTTTAAGGTTCCTGAAGTTAAATCTCCTAAATATAACATCCAGAGGCTAGAAAGATGGTTTCAACAGAATGTCATGGTGTTGGTGCTCTACTCCTATTTTAAAAGCCTTGGATCTACCCTTGGTTGGAAGCTCTTCGACAGAAAATTGATCATTAGGCAATTTAGCCTTGAACTCTATCCATTCAGACACCATGTCAGGCGTAACTGAATCGGCCAACCTTACCTATGTACAACCACATTTTCCTTGGCATGGCCATGAAGCCGTTTTTACAATTAATGACAGACCCCGTAGATATATTCTGAAATGATAATCTAGGACGTTGAACGTTCGAGTTAACCTCCGACGAGATAGAATTGGTAGGGTCCTGAGCAATCAGAGCCAGTGTAGCCCCATTTACAGCATCAGACACCTGTTTATTTGATATTAACTTTCGCAGCTCCTCCCTGTGTCCCATATATTATATAAAAAATCTAATTAACAAGGACTAGGTCTTAAGTAAAGCCTCTTATCTTACCGAAATTAGCATGGATAATTGTCAAAAAGCTGCATGTTCGAGCTTTTTGTCATCTTTTCGATTTCATATAAAATTCGACCAAATAGTCATGAAATATTATGAAATCTATCGTATCTTTATAGGAAAATGCATGTAGTTTTCAATTTTATACACGAAAATCTCTTGAAATTTTTCAGTTTTCCACGATGGTCCATCTTCCGTAGTGATCAACTTACTCAAGACGGTATAATATCCAGTGAAAAAAAGTTTCGAAATGTCAAATTATCTACAAAATATATGTTTTTGAACTCGCTGAATCCGAAAAAGACGATGTTGATTTCTGTAAAATTCATTGTTTTGGAGTCACAGCGTTTTGCTGGGTGGGATTCCGCCAACTAATAAAACGACTATTTTTCTTTAATTGAAAATATAGGTACCGCAGTTTTCTATTTTAAGAAAATTTAAATAAGTTTTTTAAGGATTGAAAATAATTGATAATTTATAATTCGCAGTCGCTCCCTCTACTTCATATATTATATAACACACATCTAAACTGACTTTATGTTCATTTTCTACACTAATCTAATGAACAAATGATTAGGTCTAAAGTAAAACGTCTTATTTTACCGAAATTGGCATATAGAAATTGTCATAAAAGTACATGTTCGGATTCGATTTCATATAAAATTAACCCGATAGATTACATAATCTTTCATGACTATTTGTCATGAAATATTATCAAATCTATCGTATCCCTAACCATTGCTGCGGTAGTGTTTGACACTGAAAATGATATTTCACTATTCATATGCCCAGGCGTTAGTTTTCGAGAAAAATATTTTAATGGGGGTGTGGTAGAGGCTATAACATTCCCCCCTCTTCCATAAACTACAAGCTATTAATAGAGAAGAATTTGGTTTCTTCAAAAAAAATTTCAATACTGCTATTAATACTTGGGCCACAAATAATGTTGGATGAAGTATGATCACGAATTTGATATTCCACAAATTATAAGCACTAGTTGAAGCATCAAGTACAATACTAGCAGGACTTAATGTTAGAGCTAACCAGAAGAGCCACTTAAATTTGGAATTAAAAAGTGTCGTTATCATCTTTATTGCATTAGCGAGTCCTCAGAATATTCCTTTTTGGACTGGTTCATTGAGAAATGGCCTTACCGCAACGCAACTGGATTGAAGATACTATTGATTCCGGTGTAATGAATCGGAGTTAGTATGTTAGTACCCGATTCTGATCAAATTGTTTCAACAAATTATTTGATAATTATTTTAAATTTATTCAAAAATAACTCCAGTGTGTATCAGCTCTCCAAGAGAGAACATTTAAATAAAATAAGTTAAATTATTTTGCCTAAGAAAAATGTACAACAAAGGCACCTATCATATGCCTTATTAAAATAAAATAACTTACTATTGGTATTGGAATATATTCGAAATAAACGGCATTGTGTTTAACTTTACCAGAACCGGGATAACACTTGAAGTGCAGCCGACCTTTAATTATTTTTTTCGACTGCATTATAATGCGCGCCTAGAGGAACAATTACAAGGACTACCACCTATTAGTTGAACGTTTCCCAAGCAGGTCCCCCAACACTTTGCTCTAAAAAGAAAACCTTGGTCAGATGGCGTTTCTATTCAGAATATTCCCCGAGCAAAGACCCTGGATCGGAATGCAAAAGTCATGTAAACCAATTTTAATTATCCTAATTTGGAATTCTCGGCGGTATTGGAATTTATAAAAGATGTTCGAACGCTAATTGTCATATTAAAATGTTCGGCGACTAATTCCGGATTTTTCTAGGAGAAAACAAGTCGTAAAAGATGGTATAAAGGCTAAAAAATCTCTGGGAAATAGTTAGTCAGAAAATAATCTTCACGCGACTTAGAACGTTACTCTGCCGAAAAACATATGGGAACTCAGGAAATTTAGTAAAAATGCATCTTTCTAGAATGTTACACTGTCCAAATGGTTAAACACTATTGACCCAACTCGTAAAAAGTGTCTCTGAGTCCCAAAGACCCGTGGAAAGAAAATAAGTAGTTAAGAAAAGTCATTTCGTGGGGCTCGGAGAATTACTATTGGAAACGCTGTTGAAAATTCGTCACTTGACGTGAGAGGTGGTCTAAAATCTATTAAGGCTTGCATTACAGGCTACGAATTAACATTAAGACATAGAAAGTAAGTTTAGCTGTAATTCATATTGATTAGGGCACCTGTATTATTTATAGAAACATAACTGCTGTATATGCTTGATATTCTTATGACTCTCTCATTAAAACTCAGTGCTATGGCCAATCTGTATTTCATTTATTAGAGAGTGTAGAATTTTCCCACCATGTAATCAGATTGAATTTAAACTCGGGGTATAGTTTGATGCAAAGTAAATCACGGAGGGATAAATATCAATAATACTAATTAGTTTCTTCTTATTATGTCATATTTTATTTGTCTGGTGAAATTTCAAATAACTAGGTCATAACAGAAATTACCTGCACATATTTGAGTCAACCTCTGATTCAATATAAAAATGCTCCCTTTAAATTGTATGCTCCCTTAAATTCGAAATCTCAATTAGTATTTTAAAACGGAAAGTGGTTTGGCCTACGCTCATTTCATTATACCTAAGGCTACATTTGCGTACAGAAAAGTGGAAGGAAGTTACTGACTACTAGGTGGAGGAATAGGGGTTGTTGCCCATGGTGTCTAGGTAAGTTATTTTCATCACTATAGAATATCAACCCACTGGTACTGCGAACCGGGTTTTAGAAAATGAACAGGAGTTGAAGATAAGGCCGATAACGCAGTAAGTCAATAAAAGGGTGTATTCGGCGTTCTTTTCACCCTTATAAAATGTGGAGATCAGATAGAAAATCAAAATGACGTAGATGAAAATTTAGTTCTACAAAAAAACCTTCTGAATAAGATGGTGCATCTCGTCATTGCTCTACCGCCTATTATAAAAAATACTTCCTCATAACTAACCTCATATTCACTGCCTCAAGTTAATTAATATTAATGTAATAATATGGAAATATTTCCAAAAATTTACATTTTTCAAGGCTTTTACCATCTATGCGCTCGCAAATAAAATATTCTAAACAATGGTGAAATATTATGAAATGTACTATGTTTAAAGGAAATTCTTTGTAAATTTGACTTTTATATACGAAGAGCTCGTGAAAAGCCAAACCGATTTCTGTGTTTAGTACTATACGACTAAACGACAGAATTCCGGACGGTATAGATTGGCAAAAGGGAAGTAAGATGGCCCGACTTAACTCTACTTGACTTTTTTCTTTGAGGTGATCTAAATACAATCATTGCAGCACTGCAAAGATGAACCACAACGTCATGTAAACGAATTCCGGAAAATGTATGTTGTAATGTTTGTGAATCGTGACACGCATCTGATCGTGCTCCGGTAAAATCGCGACTAAACGTGGATAAAATTTGAGTTAAAATTCTAAGTCTTGGTGCATAATAACTTTAGGAAGTTTTCTGTTCATTGGTCCTAGTTACAACACAACTAAATCAGTGAATAAAGTGTAATTTGATAATTAATAAATAACATTCCGAAAATGCCTTTAAATAAAAAATGCTTTAACAAATGATAGCGGATCCCGGCTCTCAGCTCGCCAACAATAGTGTTATTTTTTTGCCTGGTCCCATTGTCTGGTGAATAGCATGAATCAAGATAAAAATGAGAACGGTTTAACAGCAGATATTTGCAAAAATTGTAAACAAACAATAAATGATGACCCTGTTTACACCTGCGATTTATGCCTGGGTAATATTCATAAACAATGTGCGGGCTTAAGTGGCTCTGAAATTAGATGTATGCCTTTGCAAAAACGTGTCCTAGTTCTGGTTTGCATGGCATGCAAAGCTTACTTGGCCAGAACAGCCGATCTAATCAGTATAATAGATGCAATGAGGAAGGACATTGTGGAACTGAAAGGTGACATTGCCAACATTAAGAAACACCCAGATACTCAACTTAATATGGGAGCTACATACTCAGCTGTACTACAGGAGCAAACTCCACTCGCTCAAGACCACACAATAATCATAAAACCCACAGAAGGTCAAAACAGTCAAACGGCAATGAATACTATCAAAACCAAAATTAATCCGTCTGAAATTAAAGTTGGGATTAAGAGCATAAAAAGTACTAAGGGGGGAAATATTGTTGTTAAATGCCCCACAAAATTGGAGATGGAGAATTTCAAAAAAACGGCTACACAGAAGTTGGGGTGTGCATATGATATTAAGGAAAGTACTAAACAGGCCCCTAAAATCAAGATAGTGGGCTATGTTGGAAATGAAGAACTACAGGAGATTGAACAGGCAATCCGCAGACAAAATACATGGATCAGGCAGGATGACACTTTTAGGGTAACATACATGAAGAAAATTAAAAACAAGAATTATTCAAACATTTATGCCGAGTGCTCACCTAAAGTTTTTACAATAGCTATCAATTTAGGTAAAATCTATCTGAATTATGAACGTTATCCCATTTACGAAGATCTGTATGTAAAGAGATGCTTCAAATGCCAAGGATTCTACCATTCCAGTAATGAATGTACCAATGGAATTGCCTGCGGTAACTGTTCTGGAGCGCACGACATGTCCATATGCAACAAGTCTCTAAGAAACTGCATAAACTGTACCACGGCTAACTCGAGATTCAATAAAAACTACAAGGTGGATCACTCAGCAGCAGATCCACACTGTCCATCGATGTTATACCAAATAAAGATTCTGAAGAGCCGCATAAACTACTATGACTGATGGTTCAGTCACAAGTGGAGGAAGTTTTAGAAAGTATAGAAGACAGTACTAATAATAGCGGACAGTTAGTGGATAAGGACCAACTTTTTGAGTCAATTAAACTAAAAAATTCAAAAATAAGTGTTTTACATATCAATATAAGGAGTGCCAATCATAACTTTGATAACTTACTACTTATGTTAGAGGCTTACAACCTTAACTTTTTAGATCTTATAATATTAACTGAGACATTTCAAAATGTCGCATTAGAGCAGTGCAATATAAATGGATACACAACTTTCCACAATAATGGTGACTATAACAGAAATGATGGCACAATTATATTGGTAAGGTCTGATCTTGATGTAAGTTTTTGCTCTCATAAACTTCCTAACTCTAGAGCGACTATTAGCAGATTAACATGTAAAAAGGATGCTTTAAATATAGGTATTACCGCTGTTTATAAACCACCACCGATTCCAAAGAAAGACTTTATTTACGACATAGAACATTATCTAGACACTATCAATGAAAACAATGACATTGAAGTGTACATCGGTGATGCAAATATTAATATATTGAATACGTCGGATGACGACAGTTTTGAGTATATAGCGGCCATAACACAATTGGGTTTTCAGTCCTATATAAATTCGGTTACTCGCTTTGACACTGGAACTTGTTTGGATCATTTATTTATCAGGAACAGAAAAACAACAAAAAACATAAACTTCCAAACTTTTATTATAGATAGTCATATCACAGATCATACACCAATCGTACTCAACGTAACACAAAACACTTCAGAAAAAAATAATAATGCAAAAATAACTACAATTAACAAAACAAAGACTGACCTAGAAAAAATCAATAACTTATTACAAACACAAGACTGGACAGCGGTAACCAGTGATCAGACCCCGGAGAGTTCCACGGAAATGTTTCTTTCATTGTATAACAACATAATAAGCCAGGGAACGGAAAGATACTCAACTGAAGTAAAACATCACAAAAAAATTAAAAAGTGGATCACTAATGGTCTTATCATATCAATTAAACATAGAGACAAATTAAAAAGAAAATTATTAAAAAATTATAGTGTAGCACTAGAAAATGAATACAAACAGCATAGGAACACTTTGACAAAACTAATCTCTAAACAAAAAAATAATTTTTATCGGGCACAAATCACAGAAAATAAAAATAATATTAAAAAAATGTATGAAATCATAAAAGACGCTACGTGCGAAAACATAACAAAAAAAAAATAATAAAGTTGAGATATTAAATGATAATGGACAATCTTTTGTTAGTGATGGTGAAATGAGTAACTACATTAATAATTACTTTATTAATATTGGAATCGAAATGGAAAAGAAAATTCCTACTGCCGGCAAGCCATGTCATCTGAGAGATTCACTGTCACATTCTATGTATCTACAGCCAGTATGTCATAATGAAATAATTAAACATATTTCTTCATTAAAAAATAATAGTTCTCCTGGTTTTGATGGGATCGCTACAAATATAATAAAAAAAACACACCAAAACATTTTAATCCCACTAAAACATATCATAAACACCATCTTTAAAACAGGTATTGTCCCTAAAAGCTTCAAAACATCTATAGTTTGCCCAATATATAAAAGTGGAGAACATTCTAAAATAAAAAACTATCGGCCTATTAGCTTAATAACTAACTTTGCAAAAATATTTGAAAAGTGCATGAAGCATCGTCTAGTGACATTCTTTACGAAAAATAAAATTTTATCAGAAAATCAATTCGGTTTTTTAGAGGGATCTAGTACTGGAGATGCCTTGTATGCATTCACTTCGGAGGTAACAAAAAACCTAAACCTAGGTACAAAATGCTTGGGTATTTTCATTGATCTAGCTAAAGCCTTTGATACGGTGCCACACAGTCAACTTTTAACTGTGTCGTCACACTACGGCGTAAGAGGAACTGTACTCAATTTAATAAAAAATTATCTAGAAGAAAGACTGCAAATGGTTAAAATCAATAATACATTAAGTGACGAGCAGGTGATCAGGATTGGTGTTCCGCAGGGAACCGTTTTGGGTCCGATCCTCTTCATCACTTATCTTAACGCTCTTTTGACAGAAAATATAGGAGGAACAATTATATCTTATGCTGATGATACGGCTATAATATTTGCTGGCAAAGACTGGGAAGAAGCTAAGAATAATGCAATAAAGGGTTTTAAACTAGTTATGAATTGGTTACAAACTTATAAACTATCACTTAATTTAAATAAAACAAATTACATAGCATTTTCACTGACGAGAGCTGGCCAACCCAATTTCACAGATATTATTATTGGTATTGATAAAATTGCAGGGGTAACTCACACAAAATATCTTGGTGTGCTGATTGACCAGTTTTTGAAGTGGGGACAACATATAGACTATGTTTCAAATAAAATACGTAGGCTCATACATAAATTTTATATATTAAGAGAATTCCTAAATGAAAAAACATTGGTGATGGTTTATAAAGCGTTTGTGGAGTCATTAATACGATACGGGATAATTGTTTGGGGTGGTACTTATAGCACAATACTAAATAAGTTGAACATAACACAAAAATATATCCTTAAAATTATATTTAAAAAAAATAAAAGATTCCCAACTAGCTTATTGTTCTCGGAAGATACTGTCAGTATTAGAACTTTATATATTAATTGTATATGTAATTTTGTCTATCGGTGTAAGTCCAAACTGAACTATGTAGACAGGCCCGGACTGGGCCATCGGGCGATCGGGCGATCGTCCGGTGGGCCGGTCCCAAAAATGGGCCGGTCTTGCCAAGAAAGAAGCCTAACGAAAGAAACGTTAAAAAATCAAAAACTCAAAGCAGCCACTATCCAGACGCTGGACTCGCTATGATGTGTTTGTCGCAGCAGTGATTTTAAAATGTACCGATTTTCTTTCAAAAATGTGCTGAGACAGTTTTAAATGAACCAAATGTTAATTTACAGTGGTAGATATTTTTTATTACCCAATAAATTCCGTTGCAAGATTATACGTTTTAAAATTTAATATTAATGACGTAATAAAAATCATATATTTATGTTGTTTATTAATGATGAAAATTGAAAATAAAATTAGCAAAAATTTAATCGAAACGATATATTTTGTATAACAAATGTTTTCGGTGATTTGCCTAACTAAGTGCGAATTCACAAGCAAGAGACGCATAAATAATATTATAAATATGTTACCAAATAATTATTCTTCTCTTCACATTATTTAATTAACTTTATAATTGTTGCACCCGAATTAACTAGGACAAAAGGAAAAGTAAAAGGAGGGACAGAAAAGGATGGAGAAAAAGACTTCTTCAACAAAGTGCCGAAGGTTGCTTAAAAATCTACGAATTATTTGACCCGAAAAAAATTAAGACTATTTCAGATACATTTCAGGAAGGGACTTCAAGTGAAGTTTTAAGTGTGAATAAACATGAGGACCATGAGGACGCTGAGGAAGAGTAACAAGACTTAGAAGAAATAACTGAAAAACAAGTTCCTTCCACTAGTTGTAATGAAGGTGATATTGTTGCTGCTTGCACCAAGGCTACAGATAAGGACAGTACGGTAACAAACGAACAAGAAACTGAAACTGAAAATTCATTCCATTTTACAAAACTTAATGATAAAGAATTTGAATTATTTTTAAAGGGTTATCCGGTTCAATCAATTATGGTGGTTCTAAAAAGTATAATACGAATTTATTACACTATAGGAACTCGGGTTCTAAACGGACATGGGTTAGTTACCAGTAATGTAAAGATTTTTTTTTTGTTGGATATGTTTGGCATTTTCTAATTGGTCACAATATTTGCAAGTGGTGTAAATTATTGTATAAAGCACGTCTACACGAGATTAGATGAGCACGAGTTAAGCAAGAGACATCACCTGAGCACGGAATCCTACTTACTTTATAGCAAGAAAAAGGATATACATTGTCTATTTTCAACTGCGGCTTCCCAAAGAAGACAAAAAATTGAAGAAAATAGGCAAGTGTTATATAGAATATTTGAGACAATAAAATTAATAGAGTTTAAGTTACAGGGGAGATACTAAAAATGAGTCAGCATTTACTTTTTTAAAACAAGTATGATCATGGTAATTTTCGAAATTTGATCCCCTGTTGCGCACACATATTGAAAAATGTGCCAAAAAGAGTTAACAACTTCGTAATAATTACATTCTAGCTCAGAATTTAAAAAATATAGGTAGAGGCAATTTTGTGACATTTTTATCAAAAAATACTTTAAACTCTATAATAAGAGGTCTATCAAAACTTATCAATTTGAAAATTGCTGAACAAGTCAAAAGTGCTAAAATCTACTTACTGCAAATTGACACAACACAAGACATAAATGTTGTAGATCAGTGCTCTATTATTTGTAGATATGTAACTGAAAATAAAGTTAACGAGCGATTAATTGGGCTGATTAATTGCACTTCTAGTAAGGGTAAAGTTCTTTATGAAATTGTTACGAATTCTCTAAACGAACTGGGTTTAGAAATATCAGATTGTGTTGGAAATTCTACGGATGGGGCTGCTAATATGCAAGGCCAATATAATGGCTTTACGTCATGGCTCTCTAAAGACTCACCGGGTCAAATCCACGTTTGGTACTATGCACATGCTCTAAACTTAGTTTTGTCCGATATTACTAAACTTACGGTTCCTGCAATTTCATTGTTTGGATTAATAAATAAAATAAATATGAAAACTCAAGGAGAGGGCCCAGTGGCGTTGCTACCGGGTGGGCCAGGGGGGGCAAGGCCCCACGGCGCCAAGTGAATGCTCATGAGCTTAACTGAGTTTTTAAATTAATTAAATTATAATACAATCAAAGACCAAAATATGTATTACATTTTTTACCCAACCCATACATTTTGTGTCAGGTATTTATTATTTATTCTATGTGGAATAAAAAGATATATCCCGGCGGCATATTTACACATCCTCACATACAATGGCACCAGGGTGCTGAAATCCGTTAGGTTTTGTAAGCGTTTGTGGCGCTATAAAAGCGCACTGATTTGGGCACCTGGAACACGCTGTTATACAGGGTGTTACAAAATGTTGTGGGGAAAAGTTAAGGACAGATTCTACATCGAAAAATATGAAAAAAAGTTCATATAAACATGGGTCCGGAAATGCTCCGTTTTCATGATACAGGGTGTTTTAGTTGGCAAGTCTTTATGTTTAGCGAAAAAAAATTGTGCGCCACTGGTTTTAAAAAAAATTAGTATGGCTTTCTTAAAGCCACATTAATTTTACTGAAAAAGAAGCCTCTTTAACTTTTTCCTTTTGATACACCGTTTTCAAAATAAAAATTAGTTTATTAAGCAGTGCAATAATAAGCCCGATGAGCTATGTAACGGATTTGGTTAAAAAGAAGTTTTTTTTAAATATAACACTAAATTAACAAAAAGGGAAGACCTAAATGAAAAAAAACTATAAAAGTTTCGCTTATGTCTTGACAAGGTAATAGTGCAAACCCCATATTTTTATCTTGTAAACTAACAAAGATATCACAATAATTAAACGCCCTAGGCTTATACATATCTTAACGGATTTGGTTAAAAAGAAGTTTTTTTGAAATATAGGTATCACTCAATTAACAAAAAGGGAAGGCCTAAATGAAAAAAAAAACTATTCTTCATAAAAGTTTCGCTTATGTCTTGAGAAGGTAATAGAGCAAATGCCGTATTTTTATCTTGTAAACTAACAAAGATATCACAATAAACGTCCGTGACCGTTTTCCGTTCCCTGCCAGCTCGCCCGACATGTGTCGGGATCGCGACCTTCTAATTTTACTCCCGGCGCGCGTTAAAAAATTTCACTTCAAAAATATACGTTTAATATTATGATGTATTATTTTTTTATTAATTTGCGTATATACACAAAATATAGGTTTGTTTTAGGCGCCAGCGGATAGGCTTGCCCCCTCGGCGCCCACATTTCTAGCTACGCCACTGAGAGGGCCGGTAATCCCATTTGGCGCCCAGGCCGATTTTCAGGCCCAGTCCGGCCCTGTATGTAGATCACACTATTGAAACAAGAACTAAATCAGATAAAAAACTTAAATTGCCTAAAAATTTAACTACTGCAAATAAAAAGTTTATAGATTACTTAGCCCCAAAATCATTTAATTTACTTCCAAAGGATATAAAATCAATAAAGAATATAAAAACTTTTAGTAAAAAGTGTAATCAGTATGTTTATCGAAATACGGAAAAATTTTCGGTATTATTTGAGTGATTTAGTCATCAAGAATAATCAAGATTGTAAGCGTGTTTGGTGATGTGTGTCACATATAGAAATACATGATAAAAAATATATGTATATATTTAAATATAAATATTGTACAGTATTACTATTATAAGTTTGCCTGCTTTTAGGTTCCGACACATACGGATGTTTCTGCACCTAGGTGTCTACTATTGAGTTTTATGGACATACCAAACTAAATTTATATATAGTATCGTACCTGGTTAAGAGTAGTTATGTACAAAATGTGAATCCTAAAAGTTGAAATAAATTGAAATTGAAATTGAAATTGAAATTGAAATGTAAGAAAATAATTTGGAAACAAATATTTAATAAAATAAGTTTCGTATGTGGTTCCCATTTGTTCTTAGTATAATACTACTGTCATTCATGGTTATGCTAATAACAGCAACTAAAAGGTAAGTCTTGGAAAAATAAATATTAAATATTTTTGAAACTATTTGAAAAAAAAAAAACATATGAAATTTGTTATAGCATCAAAAGTGTTCCCGACGAACTTTTCAAAAATGGGAAATAGGAGACAAAATAAGCATCGTATTAAAAAAGTTTAGGGCCGGGATGTGGCAGTGGACATTCTTCGATTAATATTATTTTTTTAGTGCATGTAAATAATACATATTTTTCAAGTTATCTTAAGTCTTTCAAACGCTATTTGGAAAAGACATATCAAATCGACTAATTTAGGGTTTCAGACATATTTAAAGCATTTATGAAAGTTGAAGGTACGGCTGTTCCGAATCAAGAGCGGTATTCTTCATCAGGGCATCATGGTATCGCTCTCTGCATTAATTACATAAAAAATTTAGTTATCATAATTACCCGTCTTGACCAATTTCAACCGAGGGGATAGGATTAGAAAATAGGTACTCAACATCAAACCAATTAAAATTACTCTTATCCATTAAAGTATTAAGTAAAGAACATACGTTTTTGTTGTGTCGTGCTGTGTAAAGATAGATTTTGAAAACGTTTTATCTCAAAAGCCAATGGAATAGAAAAAGTCTTAATTTATTTTGAGCTTCATGCACTGCTTCATCGCAGCTTGCCTCAAACGGTGTTTAACCCGAGTATACGGTCTTTATACTCGGGTTCAACTATCTGGTCTGTAAACAAACCTGCATTATTTAAAATAGTGCATAACTTTCCGATATTTCCCATCCGGTCCTATTTGACACAATCGGAACTAGCCAATCCAGCCTCACAGAATTTAGTTCCAAATAGGTGGTCTCTAATTACATGCCTTAATTTATTCTCAGAAAACGGTCCATTGCCCTTTTTTGTAAAATATTGTCCACTGATTCTGAATATAAAAAAACCTTAAACTTTCTGAATATGACTCAAATTTGTTACAGCTGCACATAAAAAATTTCAATAACTTGATAGCAAGACACCTGTTATTTTAACAGCAAATTTCAGGATTTTTTTTTTTCGTAAATATAATGAGTCTAAATAAAAATATACGCTTATTCCAAGTCATTTAAAATTTAAATTATTATAGGCTGTTTCTGAAAACGTAACGAAAACTCCTATAAAAAATACTATATTGAAAGCTATTATTCCTAAAAATTTAAATTGCTTTTGCTTTATTTTATACGAATAATTATATACAAATTAAATAATAGCTTATAGAATTTTGGCTTCCCGCTCTATTATTAATGTAGAAGATTATCTGAAAAAGAACAGTTATTATATTTTTCTCTGTTCTACCTCACGCTTCACGCTATATTTGTTAATCATTTTATAACACCTGATAACAACCATAAATATTAATGACCTATTAAACAGCACTAAACGATCGAATTTTGCCGCAATTTACAGTTCTGAAGTAGTAAATATAACGCCAAAGTAATATTTTATAAGGAAACAATTGTACCACATAACGGAGTTGCTTCACATGATAATTTAGTCATTAATAATATGCTGGAATAAAACTGTCTTGAACCGTTTTACTTTGTTTTCATTCATTTGGCTTTGGCTAGTTATGTACACATCAATGCAGATGGAGACAATAATTATTCCTTTCAACTTTGTTTTTTCCTTAAAGGCATATATGAATTTCTGTTGCGTGTCGTGTGGGAGGTGTAATCTTTTGTATTTTTGACTTATTAGGAAACTTGGACATGGAACATGGAACTCGATTCTCAATTTGAAAAAAAAACATGCTTCTTATGTAATAATATTATCAAATAGAGCTTGGAAAGAGTGCATAAATATTTTTGAACTCTGGATTACGATACGCCATAATTTGATATGATAAAATCCCCTTTTTCAATTGGATGTGATTTTGGCCAGTAAGCCCTTTGGAAGCTATAATAATACGCATATTCTGATGTTATAAAGTGATAAATTGAAGCATCATCCTAGATTCTTCATATTCAGGGTGTCCGAAAAGGATAGGAATGTATTTGGGATCTTGAAAACTATAAGAGATAAAAAATTTGTTGGATGGAAAATGTTGTAGGATATTTAATTGCTAGTTCAATTCTGCCTTGATAATGTGTAATGCAAGTTGGGCGAAACAATAATTAATTAATTATGTATGGCGTTGGGCGCCATTTTGTAGCGCAATGCTAGTTGTTCGCCAACTGCAGAGCTGTCACCATCAGTGAGATTTAAATCATTTTTGTGATTTAAATACATTTTTTGATTTAAATACTTTGAGTTTAAATATTTTTTCTGAAAGTGATTTTAATTTATGATTTAAATCTTTTTGAAAAGTATCTTTGATTTTTTATTTAAAAATAGTATTTAAATCTTTCTAAAAGGATTTAAATCAGTAAAAAGATTTAAATCTTCAAAAAAATTTAAATCCTTAAACAGATTTAAGTTTAAATCATTAAAAATATTTAAATCATTAAACAGAGTTTAACTATAATAAAATACAGCAATAGATACATCCCAAGTGTTTTAGTTCTATGTTTATTTTGTATTTTGAAATGAAATTTTTTTAATGCGCGTTACTTAATTTTCTTTTTTAAATATATATTGATTTATTAAAAATATATATTCCCGATAATTTCGATGAAAGTTTCTGCGTCATAAACAAACCCCTTACGAAGTAATCACTCTGAAATAAGCAAACAAAATACCATATGAAACCTAGCTAAAAAGTAAAATAGATTTTTCCGCCAGAATAATATTTCTAGGAAAAATTCAAATTAAAAATAAAAAAAAAAAGATAATTGAAATAATAGGATTTTGTCAAATTTCAAGTTGATTTTATCAAAAAGTAATTGTCAAAAAAAAATTATAGCTTGTTTTTTAATTGAATTTTTGACACATGGTCAAATATTTAAAAGCTGCTAGCATGCACATAATGAGCTATTTAGTATGTTTGATGTTGTTAGTGTGTTCATTTTAATTAATATAATCGGCTAACATAATAAGAAGTGCAAAGTTACAAATTATGTGAATGCTAACGGCTTTTAAACATTTGACAATGTGTCAAAAATTCCATTAAAAAAAAGGTTTAAATAACATTTTAATTTGGTTTTTGTATGTTATTTTGACGTACCTATTTAAGATTTTATTGTTTTTTAAAATTTAGATTGGGTGACGTCACAATTTTGTTTTTTTTTTACTCAAGTTATATATAAATAACATTTTGATTATGCTCTAAGGGGTTTTTAATGGTACATAACCAACGACGCCAATTCGTTGTACATAATCAACCAAATGATTTAAATCTTTTTTACATTTAAGAATTTCAGGCAGTATTTAAATCTTTTCAAAAGATTTAAATTTTAAAAAATATTTAAATCTTTTGATAAGATTTAAATATTTCCTAAAATGATTTAAAATGTGAAAAAGATTTGAATATAAAAAAGATTTATTATTTAAATCTTTCTTTATATACAAAACGATCTTTAATTTAAATCGTTTGTCCAAATGAAAAGTATCTTTGATCCTTGATTTAAATCATTTTTGAAATGATCTTAGACAGCTCTGGCCAACTGTATACTACTTTTCATAACCATAAGAATTTTTTTTTAATAAATGATGGTCGTTTTGAGACTCGTTTTCCTTTTTTATGGTTCTTCTCAGGGGGTAGGTTGTTTTTCTTACTAGCCGTAATTTTTTGTGGGCGCCAGAGTTCCTAGAGACAATGCGAACTGAATATGAATGCTTAAATATAAATAAATATAAAGACAATATATCAGGAATCGCACTGTCTCGCAGACCTCTATCCTGCGATAAATTAAAAACAAGTTATATATTAATTATATAATTAAATTACAAATATGATTGATGGAATTATTTGTATCCATATAAATAAGTTACAAATATAATTGATGAAATTTTTTTTGAAATGGATGAATGCATTGACTTAGTACTGTAAATTAAAATTAATGTGAAACATTAAAAAAATTTAAAAGTTACAATTGGTCTTTACAATATGTTTATCTTCTGACTGGCTAATACTTAGCTTCGTCCAATTATTCTGTAACCATGCTATCGTATTGGAACCTCCACTGGAACCGTTTCTGCCTATTCCCAAGTTAGTATCTGTTGGATTTATCGAGGACTTATTTGGTTCACGAAATATTGTTTCCCTCAGGGTGGCTTAGTACAGCAAGTGGACGAACACCTTCTGTTTGACAAGCAAAGGGTTTTCTTCAACCAGTCGTGCAGGTTTATAACATGAAAGGAGAAATAAACTAGTCTTAGACCAATGTATATTGCTAATTAAATAATATTCAAGGATATATCATTTGAACATCAGTGACAATAATGAAGCAATCTACAAATTGAAAATTCAGTGGTAAAAGCAGATATAATCAGAAACTTAAATTACAATGTTAAGTTTGAGCAGACAATAAGCAAAAATTATAAATAATTACAGTTACTCAAGATATCCTTTTCTTTACTTTAAAATATGAAATTCAAAAGAAAATAATGAAATCACGTTCACATTCAGTGACTCTCGGTGAAATTTATATAAAAGGTAACTTTAAATTTGAAAATAAATAGAGAAATAGAGGTACAACCTCTAACAATGAGTCTTAACACCCAAAATAAGTAAGTACTATGACTTTACTTAGGCCCTTGGCACATAAACGAAAACTGAGCGCAATTGCGCCTCAATTCAATTAAAGATAAAGATAATATAATAATAATTTAGATAAAAGATAAAACCAGATAAATTTACATATGTGAGATTAACCTCTCATAGATGCAAAGTAATGTCGGTACATCAAGATTGAGACTAGATAGGGCGAATGCTAACAATTATATGCTTGATGTAATAAATAAAATGAAAATTTAATTAAATGAACCTGAAAACAAAAAATATTAAAACCAGCAATACTATGAGGGAAAATTCGGAGAAATTCTACTCAAAATTCAATTTACCTACTACCTTTGCAGGAATATATAGAATTTACCCCGAGAATTAACCCAGATAATACTGTTCAATTTGAATGAAAACACGTAAAATAATGTGCATGACCACTGAACGATAAAATAATTACGGTCTCCCGAAATTTGGACTAAGCCTCTTTCAAATTACATGAATTTGATTAATAAGAGACGCAAATATTCACCAATAAATCGGTAATATTACCCAAAAGGTCACGACAATAATTAAAAAATATTGAAGATGTAAGCTAATTAAAAGTGGAATATGAAAATGCTAAATTCTTGCTTTAGTCAAATAAGACTAAGCGAATAATAAACAAACATTAATTATGTATTTAAAAATGGAAGAAGTAGTTAAATATATTGCAAGATGAATTAAATATTTCAAGATTAAAAAGTCAGCACTCACCCGTCAACGTCTCAACACAAGATAAAATCATGTCGCATTCAAAATTATTCAAGACGAACATTGGCTAATTTATAACATGTGATTAACACTATAAACCACGTAGCGTCAAGTAATAAAATTACTCAATATTAAATATAGTAATCTATAGTAAAATAAATTCACGAATTTTAGGTACAAATTAGCGTACTAGCGCTTCTAAATTCGTTATTCTCACGAAATAAACTCAATCGTGAATAGATGTGACTGGCGACTTAAATATTAAATATCGAGAATCATTTGCAATTCAATAGAAATTTTAGTGTAGCGGAATAAGCATATATTCCGTTACAAATGAATTTATAATTCATAATAATGAATTTTATTTATCTTTTTTCATTTTCGACATATTTTCAAAAAAACAAAAAAAAATTAAAAACTGCTGATTTTATGTAATTTTTTGTACCTACTACATTTTTTCGACAAAATATAGTACAGGGTTCAACAGTCGTTCTTGTATTTCGCTGTGTAATTTGGTTGTTGTTTTTTAATTGTTCTTTGTTGTTTGTATAATGTTCATTATAATCCGCAATATTATCTATTTTAATCCTGTTATGAGATATGAATGTTAAGTGTACGAGAGAAAAGTACAATTTTGGTAAGTTTCATGAATTTTTGTTTGTCTTTTAACAAGACATAATGATTTCTATGACATGCATATCCATTACATATTTTATCATTAGAAACCCCTTCTGTTATTTCATTTCATTAACACGTTTTTTTCGTTTTTTGTGTTGTTTTTTTATTTCTTTATTTGTATTTTATTAAACAAAGGTAATACTTAAGAAAGGTTTTGTTTTTGGGCTTAAGGGTCTTGTTTTTTTATCAAATTGTAAAATCGAATTAGTTATTCTAAAAGTAGCTTTCTCTTCTTAACAGAGCCCCGATGATGAGTTAATATGATTCGAAACGTTGGCAATAATCCTACAAACACCACTTAAATTATACATTTCGGTCATCATCTTTACTGGTTTTTTGAAAATATCTCGACAACGAAAAAAGATGGAATCATTATTAAAGCAGCATTGAACTAGAAATTAAATAACACAACTTTTTCCATTAAACCTATCTTCTAGCACTTATATAGTTTTCAAGATCCCAATCCTACAATTAGTGACGAAAAGTACGCTTTATCGCACGCGAGCAGGTAAAATTGTTAACGACTTTGTCATTTGCTGAGAAATGCATAAAACTAACGTGTAGTTCTTCATTGAGAAATAATAATTGGTTTATTTCAAAGCCCAGCTAACGGGCCTGCTAAGAATCGAATTTGATAGAAGGACATAAAATCCAGTGACTGATATATATATATTTTTTCAATCTTATGAAACTTTGTTATAGAAGAATACTCTAAGAAAAAATGTCAGAATAACTGCATCAGATTATCAAGAGAGATAAATATTTACATTTCAACTCAATTATGGGCAACCATGTATACAAAATGAAATGCACGTTTAAATAAAATAGTTCTTGTGTTAACGCCGCAATTTATATCTGTAAATACACAGGATGTTTCAATATTACACAAAGACAAACAAGTGATTCCTTAACTCAAAATGTTTGTTTTGAGTATTTTTACTTAAAAAAATTTCCTGATTTACTTGTTAAAATTTGTCGCTGTGGTACTTAATATTGAAAAATCAAAATTTTCATACTGACAAATACTGTCCCTTTCTTTAAACCTTTATTTACTTCAAAGGACTTGAACATTTTTTTAAAATTTTCTTTGTAAAAATTGCCTCCAGTAAAAATATACCAAAAAGTGCAAGGCTTGCAAGAGTCTTGGAAAGTCTGGACCCTGCAAGACCAAGACCAAAACGACTTATTAGACTGCAAGACCAAGACCAAGACCACATATGCAAGACCAAGACCAAGACTAACCCGGTCTTGGTCTTACATTTGCTCATTACTAGAAGCATCCTTCTTTACTTATTTGCTTTGGCAAAATATAAATTATTCGCTAATTTTAATAGTTTTACTTCTAACAGCTTCGAACAAGTAAAACCTACCAGATTATAGATTTTAATAGACCTTATAATAACAAAAAGGCGATATAAAATAATACATTTTAAGAACATAAAATGACTAAGTTCTGTCCGAAAAGTCTATAAGCACTGCTTATAGACTAGAGCATAGCAATTCACCAGATTTATTTGTACGTAAATCAAGTAGTAAATTACATTTGCTTATAAGCTTTTAAATTCATTTATTCCCTCCTGAATAAGCTTTAGGGCCGCCTATGCTAAAATATATTGCTCAGATATTGATATGTTTACCTATATTAAAATTAGTTCAGAATTCTCACAAGTATAGTCAATGAGAATAATGAGATGCTAGGGAAAGCAATGAGTTTAAACCATTTATAATGGAATTAGCTGCGCATCTAATCACATTTTTAATAAACTTTGAGTTTCAATACATTTCGCTAAAATTCAGCATAGGTTTTTTTTTATGGCAGTGGCACACACACTAAAGGGAGACCCTATGGCGCTCGACGAGCGGTGTGTGTGCGAAAATGTTGATTGACACGGCTCTTGAATATTTGTAAGTTTTAATTAGTGGGAAACAAATGTCCTGGGAGTGAGTTTCACAGTGATGCAGTGCGCCAGACAAAGGAGTTTTTGTAAAGCGATGTTCTAGGTGTTTCCAGTTGTACGACGAACTGGTGCGCTCTTGCCGTCTGTCGTGACTGTCTGACAGGAGCTGCCAGGGGCGGGATGAGGCGGTCCAAACCCTGGGAACATCTGCCGTGAAAGTATCTGTAAAACAGAGATATCTCGGCTACATGTCTGCGGTGTTCCAGACTACCTAGATTCCGGGTCAACTCCGGGTCGCCGACGAGACGCACAGCTTTCTTCTGAATGGAATCCAGCAGCTTTAGGGTGTGCTTTGGTGCGACACCCCAGATATATGAGCAATATTCTAAGCACGGTCTGATTTGCGCTTTGTAGAGCAAGAGCAACTGCTGCTGTGTAGAGTTCTTTGTTGCGAAATAGCGCACCAAGCTTCTGGGAGGCTGATTTTGCGATGTTAGCAACGTGGTCATGCCAGGACATATTGCTGTTGACCGAAATACCCAGCAGTCCGATTGACGAGGATGAAGGAATGGTCGACCCTGCCATAATGATGTCATTGCCACTCTTGGTAAACGTGGCTGCTTGAGTCTTTGCTGCATTGAACTGGACCAAATTTCAGTCGCCCCAAGTTTGGACTTTCTTCAGGTCTTGATTAATTACTGTAATCTGCTCCTGTCTGCGGTGATGAGTCTCAATCGCTGGTAAGGGTTTTTCTGATCTAAAGTGGGAGACAAGGGTACTGTCATCTGCAAAACTGTAAACAGGATTATTTGTTTCGGTCAGCAGGTCATTAATATAGATGAGGAACAGAGTTGGTGAAAGTATTGCGCCCTGA
>MU183183.1:0-29577 GCA_016904865.1 Pissodes strobi
TATGTTGAATGAATGAATGAATGAATGATCTTGGGGTGTATTAGTACATTGCAACCTGTATAGATTTATTGTGTTCCCTTCTTTAGTGCTTTCGTTGATTTGATTCTCAATCAGAGTGCCTTATCCAGCTTCAGTGCTTTGATAAAAGCAAGTAGTCTGGCTGGTTCTATGGATGGAATTTCCTCCTGTTCGACGATGCAGCACCCGAAGCCTATTCGTGACAGCTCTCCGTGTGGTGTTTCGCGGTTTCCTCCCCGTCCTCACAGAACCGGCAACTGTCCTCGTCTTCAACTTTATTCTCTCCAGGTGCCTTCTCAACCGGCAATGGCCCGTAAGAAAGTCGGTGAGGATGCGGAGATTGTTCTTACTCAGAGTTAAAAGTTTTTTTGATCTTCCTGGGTGAGGGGAGCCTAGACATGTCTTTGATTGCTTTAACCCTGGAAAGCATTCCCATAGCCTGATCCATTTGGTTCGCTCTTCTTATCTGACTTCTTCCTTGTAGGTGTGCATCCCTATGTCACGGAAAATTTTCGGTCCTAAAAGCGGAGTTTGTGCTCCTACTTTTGCCAATTGGTCTGCTTTTTCGTTGCCTTCTATCCCAGCGTGTCCTGGTATCCATTGAAGATATAGTTTGTTATTCTGGCCTAGTTCGTTTAGCCTATCTAGGCATTCCCATACATTCTGGAGCTGATTGTTCGCGCGATCAGTGCTTTGATGGCGGCTTGACTGTCTAAGATGATAACATTAGCCTTCTTCCTATAGTTTCTGTCGAAGTTGAACTACGTACACCTTCATATGCTATCAATTTCCGCCTGAAATATGTCCGAGTGTTTTCCCATTGCCTCAGAGAATTTGGTTCCTGGCCCAAATATCCCCTGCGATCCGCGATCCCCTGATTGGTTCTTGACCCTCCTTTATACCATTTTATGACACTTTGCTGCAATGTGAAAATGCAGGTGGTGTTTTTTTCATTCTTCTCTACTTTTCTACATTATATTGAATATTTACCTCCGAATCTATGCTGCAAATATTCCTTATACAGTGTGGCACAAAAGTATGGAAGCGGTCATTTTACTCGGAAGCTCCCGTATCAAACGGCTTCAAATTTGGGATATAGGAATAAACAATGATCTTGCATTCATTAAAAATATTTTCGACAATGCAGTGTTGCCACTTCTACTAAAAAGTAGTATCAATTGTGATATTTTAAATTGAACACTCTGTATATTATTGCATATTTGGATTAATCGAAAAAATCTAGACATATTTCAAGAATAACGTCCCATAACAATCGAGACACTAATAGAGAAAGCTAATGAATATCACCTAGATCTGTACTTAGCGTTCGTCGACTATGCAAAAGCCTTCGATAGCGTTGAAATGTGAGTAATAGAAAAAGCTATCAATACCTAACTGTAGAATAGACTCACTATACAGAATACTAATGCATAATAGTTACAATAATGCAACAATGACAAGAAATTACAAAACCGATACCAATTAAGAGAGGAGTGCGGCAGGGAGATGTTATTTCTCCTAAATTGTTCACACTAGCATTGGAAGACGCAATGGATTGGGCACACATGGGGATAAATATAAATGGAAAGCAACTAAACCACCTGAAATATGCAGATGACGTAGTAATAATAGCATCTACTTTCGAAGAACTGGAAACTATGCTAACTGAACTAACAAGGGAATCGGAAAAAGTAGGTCTAAAAATGAATTACGCCAAAACAAAAATAATGACAAACACACAATAAATTAAATTAATACTAAACGGCACCATTATAGAAGTGATCAATGATTATATTATATATTTGGGACAAACCATAAAAATAAACCAGGAAAACCAAACAGCGGAGATAAAAAGAAGGGTCAGAATAGCCTGGGCAGGATTTGGAAAATTAAAATGGGTCCTAAAAAATGAGAAAATACAGCAGTACCTAAAAACCAGAGTATTTGACCAGTGCATCCTTCCAATTCTTACATACGCCTGCCAAACATGGACATTGACTAAAGCAAACATCGATAAAATAAAGAAAACCCAAAGAGCCATGGAGCGATCAATGTTGGGAATTAAATTACAAGATAAAAAACAAAATTTACTGGATAAGAAACAAAACAAAGGTCAAAGATGCAGGTCAACATATAGCCAGGCTAAAATGGGACTTCGCAGGTCATAACGCCAGACAAAAGGATAATAGGTGGAATACCACGATACAACAATGGAGACCATGGACTGGAAAGAGAGCAAGAGGACGACCCCAGATGAGATGAGGAGATGACATAAAGGAAATAGGAGGAATACATTGGAAACAAAAAGCACAAAATAGAAACGATTGGGAAAAACTAGGGAAAGCATATGTCTAAAGTTGGACGAATTGAAAGACGAAATAAGAAGAAGAAGTCCTATCTAACAGGTTTCAAAATATTGACTGTTGAAAATCGATCATGCACCAAGTTTGACAGCTTGTAAAATCTAAACGGCTACAGATATAACAAAACGATTTGCACTTTCCTATATTGGTTTTTCATAAGCTATCGTATGACACAGACACTAACCTTATATTTAACCAGAGGTTAAATTTATCCGAGATTTTTTAACCTCTGGTTAAATCTAAAGTTAGTGTCATACGATAGCTTATGAAAAACCAGTATAGGAAAGTTCAAACCGTTTTGTTCTATCTGTAGCCGTTTGGGTTTTACAAGATGTCAAACTTGGTATATGATCGATTTTCAACCGTCAATATTTCAAAAACCGTTAGAGACAGGTATAGGACATTATTTATGAAAACTTTTTTGCACAATCCAAATATGTAATAAGATTACAGTTGCTACTACTTTTTAGTAGGAGCTGCAACACTGCATTGTTGAAAATATTTTTAATAAATGCAAATGGTGCGCTCTTGCCGTCTGTCGTGAATGTTTGACAGGCGATGCCAGGGGGCGGAATAAGGCGGGCTAAATCCTGGTAACATCTGCCGTGAAAATATCTGTAAAACAGGGACATCTCGGCCACATGTCTGCGGTGTTCCAGACTATCTAGATTCCGAGTCAACTCCGGGTCGCCGACGAGACACACAGCTTTCTTCTGAATGGAATCCAGCAGCTTTAGGGTGTGCTCTGGTACGGCCCCCAGATGTGTGAGCATATTCAAAGCACGGTCTTATTTGTGCTTTATAGAGCAAGAGCAACTGCTGCGGTGTATACAGTTTTTTTGTTGGAAAATAGCGCACCAAGCTTCTGGGAGGCTGATTTTGCGATGTTAGCATCGTGGTCATGCCAGGACATATTGCTATTGAACGAGACACCCAGCAGTCCGATTGACGAGGATGAAGAAATTGTCGATCCTGCCATAATGATGTCAGGGCCCGCCGTATTGGCCCTCTTGGTAAACGTTGCTGCTTGGGTCTTTGCTGCATTGAAGTGGACCAAATTTCTGTCGCCCCAAGTTTATACTTTCTCCAGGTTTCGATTAATTGCTGCTATCTGCTCATGTCTGCGGTGATAAGTCTCAGTTGCTGGTAAAGGTTTTTCTGATCAAAGTAGGAAACAAGGGTACTGTCATCTGCAAAACTGTAAAAAGGTTTATTCGTTTCGGGTAGCAGGTCATTAATATAGTTGAGAAACATTGGTGAAAGTATTGCGCCCTGAGGCATGCCCGCGTTAATGGTGAATGTGTCTGAGATGTGTCCATCCACTGCAACGTACAGAGATCGGTTCTTATGGAAACTGACAAGCCAACTGCAGAGAGAGGCTGGCAGTCCGAAGGAGGCAGTTTGTTGAGCAGTCCGTCGTGCCAAACTCTGTCGAATGACTTCGAAATAACCAACGCGATCGCTCGAGACTCTCCCTAGTTCTCAATTGCGCTGCGCCATATATGAGTAACATAGACCAATATATCTCCTGTCGATCTCTCTTTGCGAAAGCCATATTGATTATCGCTGATTATTCTGTTGTTCTCAAGGTACTTGAGTAGTTGCTGATTGACTACACGTTCCATGACTTTGGAGATTATTGGAAGCAAGGCAACTGGGCGATCGTTTAAGGGCGTGGTTTTCTTGCCTTTTTTGGAACAGGTTGCACTCGGGCGACTTTCCAAGAAGATGGGTAAATACCTTTGCCGTAAGACCGAGAAAAAAGCCTGGAAAAAACGGATGTTAGTTGGTTGGCGCAGTTCTTTAACACGATGGCAGGTATTTCGTCCGGTCCTGATGCCTTGTGCATGTCTATTTCTTTAAGGATTTTACGAATATCACGGTGATGAAACTTGAATTCTGCCAAGCAGACGTCGAGCCAAGGAAAACAGAACTCCCTTAGATCGTTCCAGTGTGCAGAATTGTAATGCCAGATTTTGTGAAGCAATGATGGATCCTTCTGGAGAAGTGGCAATTCACAAACCGTTGTAATAAGTTTGTGGTCTGAAGTACCTAATGGCGGACCAACTGTAATTGTGTACTGGTCAGGATTGGTGGTTAGAAAAAGATCCAGGAGGACGGCGAATTCGTCCCTCTCTGAGATTCGAGTTGGTTCGTCTACAAGTTGAATAAGCCCCGCAGTTGGTGTTGTGGGCATTGAAGTCTCCCAGAACGATTATTTCGGAATTGGGGTGATCGACCTGTATTGAGTCAAAAGTGGTAGCTAGTGTTGTAAAAAAGCTTTGGTAGGCTCTATCGCTAGGAGGCCGATAAAGACAACATATAAACTTGGTTAATCCCTCGGCGGTGAACTTGAGCCACATGACGTCAAGCTTGTTCGGTTTGAGTATTTCCTCGCGGTGACATGAAAGGTCGCTTCGAACAAAAAGGCATATTCCGAACTTATGTCTAATTCGGGTATGTAAGTCGTAATTAGGATAGGGATAGTTTACTGTTGTTGTTGTAGAATATACTTGTGTTTTTGTAAGGGCTAGTATGTGTGGTCTATTTGCTTGTAGATGTTGTTGTACCGAATTTATGTTTGCATTTAAGCCTCTTATGTTGCAGAAATCTATTCTAAATTGGTTCGATATCTTTGCTGTCTGTGAAATGCGGAATGAAGGGCTCTCAGGGCCACCAATCGCCCGGAGATTCGAATGGCCGGGGAGTTTACTTCCGGAATATTTTGATCCTGGAAGCACCATCATGTCCATATATTCCTACTGTGGAACCCGGAACTACCAGCGCGGAAGCGAAACGTGATTCGTGAAAACCACTTAGCACTTCCCAGTTATGGTGGGGTGGCCTTTCACCGGACGATGCGAGTAGGCCTATGCATCTACCATCTAGGGCCGCTTCCACTAGAAGCATCGGCCTCAGACCCAATTCTTTGCTGGTCCCTAGTCTGACAGGGGTAAGAATGGGGTTTGTTGCGTCACTCCCCAGTGATCAGCTCCAGACTTTGAACTTTGATGTTCTCCAGCTTGGAGGAGGACGATGGGATTTGATGGGCCACATCTCGTGGCAAACTCGGAATGGCGAGGGCGCCACTCCCCGTAATCAAACCGCTCTCACAAGTTTGATGTTCCTGCCTGCTAATACAATGCAGCCACTCTTGTCACAAACTGTCATTGATTAGCTCCAGACTTTGTACTTTGGTGTTCTCCAGCCTGGGGGAGGGCGATGAGATTTGATGGGCCACATTCCGTGACAACTCGGTTCGTTTAGCCTATCTAGGCATTCCCATACCATTCTGAAGCGCCTGTTAAACTCAACAAATAGATAAGCAGCAAACATGAATACTCGGGGAAAGTCTAAGAGACCTGGGGGAGAAAAATCAATTAACCAAATTCTTTCAGGTAAGCACAATTACACCGAATGGGAAGGAGAATTATATCAAAGAAAAAGTTGGGTTCTATTAATTTTGGTATTGCTTAATGCTATCCTGGTCACACTAGCTCTGATCCCAAGTCAAACCTTAAATTTTAGTATTAAAAATTAAAAATAATCAAAAAAGGTTAGACAAACAATAATCGACCGAAAGTTCAAATGTTTTCCGAAAAAAAAATTGAAGTAAGTCTACACATACAATAATGGCTCGAACGTTCAAATGTTTTCCGAATTTCACAGCTGTTCAATAGGTCACTAGCACTTGTTTCATTCTTGTAGAAAATTTTGGGACATCTGGTGAATTATAGTCATTGGGAACGATGCCTTCTGAAGGGTACCTTCATCATGAAGCCATCTGGTTAAGAAATAAATGATAAATGGCACGGATTTCAGTGCCGCAGGCATGAGCCGCACTCCCGAATTTTTAATTATTTAATTGCATACAACTGAATATCCCGAGTGTATGATACGATGTTGGTTGAAATTGAATTGTACGCTGTTGGGCGATGTCTGAGTAAATGAGAAGATACAGATATACGTAGACGCGGATAATAATGTATTGGTATTGAAGCTATAGGTTATAGAGAGAGTAACGAGTTAAGTTGATGATTAATTGACAAATCCATGGATGTCCGACTGGAGTTGTTAGGAACTGTGTGTCCGCTCCTGAACCGTTATCTTTTGGTTTGCCTTAATGTGTAATTATATTGCTTTACTTGTTTCCCATTTTAAAATCTTCGTTATTATCGTGATCGTTGTTAGTTTAAGTTCTGGACTAATACAATATTATGAGAAGAGAACAATGGAATAATTATCAGGTTCAACGTACGACACTCATAAAAAAGAAACATTCGGTAATTAAATATTCGTATGTTAGCATTGGGACGTTAAGTTATACCTAAGTTATAACTGGCGTGTTGTATGTGATAAGTGACAGATATCACATCCAATTACTCTGGACTAATACATATAAGAGTAATAGGTGAACCGATTCTTGAATTAAAAATGGTACACTTCAAGAACTACAGCCGTGGATGTTACTATAAGTTATGAAAGGTGGCATGATTAAGTATATTTAGAGTTTAACAAAAGGACATATGTTCATAAAGAGCTTTAAGGAATGTAAGATGTTCTTCTTCACTTGTTAAGTTTGTGTTATGTTAACATGTGCTTGCTGATTCCGTTTATTTAATAAATATATTAAATATTCTTGGCGTATTAATTGCTATGATAATGAAGAAAAAAATAGGGAAAAACAAGAGTTCCCAACAAAGAAAAGTCACTAAAGAATTTTTGCGGCTCCAAACTCTAAAAGAACTTGGAAGTACTAAATATACAACGTAAATGTATGGGTCCAAGTAGGTTTGTAAAGGTTGTTTGATCACGTCTCTGACTGCCGACTTTCATAAGATAATACACCGTGGGGGTTGTTTTAGTATATTTATAGAAATATGAAGAAATATACCAAGGTTGCCCAGTGAGAATTAATTCATTTTATTATGAGGGATCATTCTCAGGAGGAGGTTTTCTCATCAATACCCTACTCATAAAAATATAGTGACTAACCACTTTCGAATGTACTACGGCAACTAAATAATTTTAATAAAATTATATTTTTAGTAAATTCGGTAAAAAGCCTCGACAACTGTTCACTAATATTTTCTGGGGCGTGGTCTAGCGAAGGCGGATCTAGGTTCGTCGGGCCGAGTGAGGCAACTCATCAAAGTTGCCAGATCCACTAATTTCGCGATATATTCTAGATATATCTATCGCCCTGATTATATTTTATCAGAACGAAAAAAAAATATCTGCGGCTCTTTCTTAAAACAAAAATGTTTCTATCGATATTTCACGGAATCTGCCGAGAATTTACCTTTTCTATTCGGACTGTATGTTCCTGGTTCTTCTTCAATCTGCTTCAAGAATATCTTATCTAGATACATTTTGTCCAGATACTTTTCCGCCATGAAGTTCTCGATGTTCGACGTGTAGTCTTGCAACGGTTTAAACGGATACGTTTGAGCGTATGGTGGGATCGGCTCCTGGTCGCTTTGTTTCGAATGCAACGAGTCCTTGATATCTAATGATGCGTGACCTAAATGACGAATAATTATTGCCAGGTTTAGTTCCAAATATCCACTGGGAGTCGTTTTCAAGAAAAATAAAAGTGAAACAATAGATTTATGGCTGAAGACGACGCCGGTTATAGTATACGAAAATAGTGTCTTTTAGAAGAAATAATTTATAAAGTTTTCATAGTACATAGATAATGGACCTCATTGGGGTAGAAAGAAATCCCCAAAAAATTCCCATGTAGTCGATATCCGCAACATCCCTTATTTTGCAAAACCACTCCCGGATAGTACATTATGCTGGTTTTTCTCAATTTGCTCGTAAACTGTTATTCAGAGATATAAAGTGTATAGAACCAAAAATGTTTGCCATTAAATTCTACACAAGCCAGAATCGCATACACACCCACTGTGACTGAAAAATACTATGAAATGTCTGTAGCAACACTGCTGGTGGCAGGATCTTAAAGAGACTCTTTAGCAAGAAGATATTTCTAGATAGTTTTCCCGCTATCATATCAATGTACCTCTCAAAAGTCGGGAGTGTGTCAAGATGTACTCCCAGGGTTCTCACCGTTTTAGCATTACCTTCGGGGATCTCTCTCAAACTAAAAGTCATGCATACTGTGTTATCTTCATTCATTGTCAGCTTATTTGCACTAAACCATTCTTGCAATCCTTACACTTCCCTATTCATCTAGACTCCCACCACAGCGAGCCAATGTAGTCTAGAGTTTGTTGATGCACTTTGGATATCACTTATATAGATCAGAAACAGAAGGGGCCCAAGTATGGATCCCTGGGGCACCCCATGCCTCATCTCCAGTCTATGTGAAGTTTCACCCTTAAAATATGTCTGCTGTTATCTATCCTGCAAATAACTCCTCATTAATCTTACACTATTATGCCCTATTCCATATGATACAAGCTTGGATAGAAGTACAGAGTGGGAGACACAATCAAAAGCCTTCGAGAGGTCACAGAAAGCTGCATGGGCATACTGACCCCTCTCAAAGGCATCCGCCACATACTCCAACAAATCTGTTATAGCCAGGGTAGTAGAATATCTTACTCTAAAGCCAAACTGGATGGCTGCAAAAAAACTTTTAAAGTTGCTGTTTTAATATGAATTCTATGATCTTTGATAATAATGGAACAAGAGATATTGGTCTATATTTATTTGTATCATTTACTGACCCTTTTTTGAAAACTGGTACCGCCTTAGCAATCTTAAATACTCTGGAAAGACCCCATTTCTGATGCTTGCATTAAAGAGTTTTGTAAGACATGGTATCAAATGATGCTTCAATTGTTTTATCAAGGACACATTTATACCGTACACATCCTTACTGGCCTTGTTTTTAAGAGTATCGATCGCATCTCTTACTTGCACAAATCCAACTTCACCAAACTCAAAGTTTAGATTATTTTGTGATCTGTCTGGTAGATATTTTTGGTTATCCACCGTACTGAAAAATAGAGAAGGGAAGCTCTTAACAGATGTCAACGAACAACTTACAGAATGGACCAATTACATCAAAACCCTTTTTTACGACACTAGACCGGAATTGAGGCATGATTTTGCAGAAAAGACAGGACCAGAAATCCTTAAAGAAGAAGTGATTCATGCAATTCAACAGACCAAAAGTGAAAAAGCGAGTGGCCCCGATGAAATTCCCATCGAACTGCTAAAGTTAATTGATAGTGACTCCATCGATATCATTGTTGATCTCTTTAACGCTATATATACGACAGGCATCATTCCTAAAGAGTGGCTCCAATCTACATTAAATTTATAACGCTGCCCAAAAAACAAACGCCAAATGTTGTTCGGAGTACCGAACGATTTCACTGATGAGCCATACACTTAAAGTTCTATTGCGTATCATTCACAATAGAATTTATGCAAAATTAGATATAGAAATAAGTGACAACCAGCTAGGGTTCAGAAAGGGTATGGGTACAAGGGAAGCACTGTTTGAATTAAATGTTCTTATGCAGATATGCCTGGACGTAAATCAAGATATATACATTTGTTTTATAGACTTTGAGAAAGCGTTTGACAGAGCTCAACACGAAAAACTGATAGACATATTAGAAAGAAAAAATATTGATACTCGGGACATAAGACTAATAGCAAACCTGTATTGGGGACAAACAGCTAGAGTTAGATTAGATGACTGTTTATTTGAAAATATAGAAATACAGCGTGGTGTTCGGCAGGGGTGTATGTTGTCTCCTCTCCTTTTCAATGTTTACAGTAAAACAATCTTTGAGGAAGCTCTTGCAGAAGGAGACGAAGGAATAAAAATAAACGGTCAACAATTTAACAATTTTAGACATGCCGACGATACAGTAGTAACAACAGACAGCAATGAAGATCTGCAGAATGTGCTGCAAAGAATAAATGACTCTTGTAAACAATATGGACTCAATATGAATTTGAAGAAAACAAAATATATGGTTATCACAAAACAACAAAATATAGACGTAAACTTAACAATTGATACCACTCCAATTGAAAGAGTACAACATTACAAATATTTAGGCATAATAATAAATGAAGCTGCTGAACAGTTACAAGAAATAAGGGCCAGAATTGAGATAGCCAGAAAATCTTTTATCAGACTCAAGAAGTTTCTTTGCAACAAAGACATAAACTTAAAATTGAGGACAATAATACTTCGATGCTATGTATTTTCAACTCTATTATATGGTGCCGAAACATGGACACTTAAAACAGCTGAAATAAACAAACTGGTAGCGTTTGAAAGATGGTGCTATCGTCGCATGCTGCGGATTTCGTGGTTCGACAGAGTTACAAATCCAATATAAACGTATAAAAGAACACCAAACTTATATTAGAAATGCACAATTCCACAAATCACATATTTGTCAACATGCATTTGATAACAATCACAGAATACAATGGATCGCTTCTAGTATTTTGGCAAAGGAGCCTTCTTCTAAAAAACGTAAAATTAAAGAAAGTGCTTTAATTTTATTAAATAAAGATAAATGTGTTGCTTCAACTTCTGTAAGTTTCAATAGTACATGGTTACCTTTGCTAAAAACTGAAGTTGATAAGGGACACTTAAAAATTAACTAATCCTTTCAACAAAAATCATTAAATTCTTCCAAAGCGAATAACACCAAATTATATATATATATAAAACTTCATAAACAAATTAATTTACCAAATAACACCTTATTATCAAACTAAATACCAGTTACCCAGTAATTAAATATGGCATTATAATTGTCATCTTGTCAAAGTCAGTTTAAAGCCTGACAATCTGCAAGAGCTTTTTACTGTTTTATTGTATTTGCTAACCATTTTCATTTTTAGTTTTTTGCTTTTCTTGAAAACGGTGTCCGAATAGACACCGAATCGACGAAACTAGGTACACATTTCATTAGGGTCACTAAACTTGCACTTGTGCAGTTTACATCCTTGAGCCGGGGCCGAAGTGGCTCTATAACAATCCAAACAAAATTTCAATCATTTGTGGAGCCAAAGGCAATCAATTCCAGGGTAAGAATGAATCCTCCACAACAATATAGAACATATTTACATCAAAGAGTTACAAATGTCGAAGTGCTGCGTCGTATGAACAAAGAAGAAGATATTTATAAAACGCTAAAGAAAAAGAAACTCCAATATTTTGTACACATTATTAAAGGTTCAAAATATCAATTGCTGCAAAATATTATGCAGGGAAAAAATTCAGGGAAGGCGTTGTCAGGGTAGAAGAAGAACTTCATGGTTGAGAAACCTCAGTCAATGGTTCTCAATGACGTCCAATGAACTGTTCCGTGCAGCTGCAAATAAAGTGCGCATAGCTATGTTGATAGCCAACCTCCGTTAGGAGATGGTACGCGAAGAAGAAGAAGATGTTGGTGGCAATCTAGACAAAATTACGGCATGATTGGATTGGCCGACCAACATATTAAAAAAATAAGTCTGTAGATATTCAAAGAAGTTTCCTTTCGTTCAGCTTTATATAAGGCAAGTGTGAATTTCTCACCAGCACTTTTAATTTGCCCTTTCGTAGATGAAGAATTGTTGAAAATATGTAAAAAAGTATATTGAGCATATGTACAACATCTTCCAAATCATTTCTCTTGTTTACTATGTTTACAATTTGAGATTTTCTTTTTCCGAAAAAAGCAGAAGTGGTATCACACGCATTAAACGCATGTGCAAAAAGAACAGCTTTTCAAATATTTTAATAACAGATGATTGTATATCAGAAGATCTATAAATAATTTTTTTTATATTTCTTGGGCTTGAGGAGCAAGAGCAATAATAAGGGAGAGAACAACATCATGACCAACTACAACCCCAGTGTCGTGTTGACTTGATAGATCGATGGCGATTTTGATGATTAGTAAGTAAGCATCGTCTAAATCAGTAAGGGTAACTGGAATCTGGAAATGGTGAAAGGGTGGCCTTGCACTTAGGCCCCATGTGCATCCTCCCTAGGTCATCCAATCCATCTAGGTCATCGCCCAGCCTATTTTTGTAAAATGACAGCGATGTTACCCGAGGAAGCTGTTTTGTGAAAAACCGCGGTTGGCCATCGTTCTCTCCAAATGGAATCCAAGGAAACAACGTCGCAATCGCAGAGCAGATGCTCTACTGTTTCATCGTCCTGTTCACAGCCTCAGAGCTGTATAGAGGTGTTTCCCATAATCTCATTATGTAGAGATACTTTCTTAGCTGGCAGTGTTCAGTCAGAATACCGGCATGAGTCGCAGGTTTTTCCTTGACATACCCAGGTATGCCTTTGCTGCAGACTCATTGGGGTAGCTTAGTAGTTCCCTAGTTGTATCTTCCCATCTTGCCCTAAAGTCTTCATGGGTGATTTTTTTTATATCAACGTCGCGATAGGTAGGATTAAAGGGCCAGCTCCCATAGCAGTAAGAGTATTGATATTTTTAGAATTTAATCTCTCGACAAGTTGAGAAATTAAACGACCTTTGTTAGCTACATTACTTAAAGCTCATCCTCCGCCTGAAATTTTATATAAATACAAAGGCATCGCTCGTGCGCGTTCATTCGTTCATTCGTTTATTTTTTATTTTATTAATTTGTTTTTTTTTTATTTGATTAGAGGATGAGTTAATTTACTAATGTATAGAAATAGAATTTAAAAGAAAAATAAATTCTGTACATTTCATCCGACTAGAAAGTATGTTAAAATAGCTGATTTTAAAATACTAATATGGATTGTTTAGATTAAAATTAAAAAAAATTTAATTCTATACATTAGCGGATTCATCCTTTGTCTTTAATCTGTCAATTGAACTTTTCAAAATTTTTGTAAAATAAGGTTTCAATCGCGCACGACCTAAGACTCTACAAGCTCAAATTTTGCATCCACAAAGTGGCGCCGCCGGCCGCCGTCTAAGATAATTACAAATGTTACGGCGGCCATCGGTTTATTTGTATGCAGGTGTGAATCCAGGGATTTACAAAAAAATAAATGTATAATTCGGAATAAATTTTACGTTATCCGAGTTTTAGTATTGTCCAGTGTATTAGTATTTTATAGGTATAAGTGGATATATTTATTTCTTGTAATCTAGGATTCTAGCTTTTTTGTATCGCAGAAATAAAAAAATGTGAAATAATTATGTAAATTAAATCCTAAAAGGGTATAGGCTCATTTATTTATCAATGGGTCTAATCGAACATCATACTTCCTCAAAAACAATCAAAAGTCATGCTGTTTTATGGTTTCCGGATCGCAAAGGTACTGTGGAAATAACAAAAATCGACATCGCCCGGATTTTTTAACAAAGGAAAATGTGTTTCGCCTCAAATTAATCCAAACACCTACGTGTAGTTAAATAAAAAAATGTTTTATTCACCATTTAAATGAAAATCTATTTCTAAAAACTGTTCTAAGCCTAAACCCAAACAGAAGTTGATATTATTACAAATAAGCTAATAGCAACAATGTATAGCGTGATTCGCCGAGATTTGCAAAGCCCAGATTTATTAACGTGTAAAACATTTTAAATGCACAAAATACACTGTGTCATTTTTTTATTTATAAAGCCTATTCTATTTTACAAAAATAAAGAGATAGGTAGGTGACAACTTTCGGTAAATCGTTCTGTATCTAATATGAAGTATAAATTTTTTATTTCTGTTTTTATGACGTAGCATAACTCGAAAATAAGCTAACATAAAACTTTTTATACTTGATGAACAAAACTTTAACCACTGATACTCAGAAAAATAGAAGTATAGGTAATTTATGAATTCCTCCTTTCTAAGTACCAAAGGTCAGAGGTTGCTTGATCCCTAGTAAAATACTCAATTTTATTAATTTCATCAGGTGTTTTTCGAATTTGTCCTAAAATCGTTCTTTTGCTTCGGTATTTTCCATTTTGTCCATATCTGGTTTCTGACAGGCAATGCCATAGCTTTCGATACCATCATCAGCTTTTGATTTTTTTAGTGAACAATTTTTTTAGTACATTTTGGTAACGCTCTAGTATCTTTCGCATTCGACTGAGCTCCAATTTCTTTGACAATTTACTTGGTGTTCGTCCCAAGTTTAGTCGTTTCCTTAATATGTAAATAGGCATTTTGGTATTATGGCTTACCACGGCGGCAGCACATCTACTTTGGTACGAACGCCTTTTACAATAATTATTTCTTTTTCCTCCAATGAATTTCGCAATTATCGAACTAAATTGCTCCACGCTGTTGTTGTCTACATCATGTATTAAACTCGAAGCATGGCGAATAAGATAATTTTTGAAGCTGCATAATTTATCATACAGATCTAAAATAAAGAAATAAAAAGTAAAAATTTAAGCGTCTGATTACAAGACTTTCAAAAAGTATATTGAGCATGAGTAAAAATTTTATAAAAATCCCAACTATGTTACTTAAACTAAACATTTACAAGTGTGGTTATAAAAAATACTACAAGGATGTTTCCTAATATTTGCATTATCCTATTATCCACCATTATAACTTACCAGTCAATTTTAAATCTTTTAGTACAGATTCACCTTGTTCAAATGGCTTTTCGCAAAAGTAACCAATAGTCTTGCAGTCTTTGTGTTCTCCAAACACATGGCTTATGGAATTTTCTATATCTTTGTTTAATTTAATAATTTTTTCCAATAAGGTCAAATCGTTTTTGTTTTTCCAATGTTTAATAGCTTTGTCAATAGCCCATCGAAGTCTCAGTTGATTTTGCTAAAACAGAAACAAATATTAAGGTAGCCTGTTAATTTTATTAAAACTTATTTACTAGCATCAGTATAATTATGTACACACAATTTTGTTTCGTAGAATCAAAGGGCCTGAACTCGTATCTTTGACTAGTTCCCTAATTTTTTTCGAGTAGTTTCTGAGCATGTGGTTTTTGCATTCAATTTTTTCGACTTTCAAATGTGGGTACGGATGGATGTCCAGAATTTTTTTAAATGTGCTACTATCACCATCTGCTATAAATTTGTGGTAGATGAGATTGTACATTTCTACACTTCTTTGGAAGCCTTCTGCGATTATATCTGGCTGCAGATCCTGACCAATTAGTAGAAGCTGTGTGAGGTCTTAACGGATTCATTTGCTTCGGTAATATTGCACATTGTGCAAAATCTATTTCGGACACCGACAAAAAGCACTTTTTTAGTTCTATAACCAACAATTGCAGCAGCTCCAGATGATGAATTATAACTGCTTCCATAAGAGCGTTTTGCCCACGTCCCATCAGCAACAACAGTTATGAGTCGTATGCCTGCATGGTCAACATCGCCGTTAGCGATAGCTAATGCTCGTTCTTCCTCCGCAGCTTCTTTCATGCATTTTACAGCTGTTTCATCCCACAAATCGCAAATATTTTCATGTACAGAACCGTACAACCTTTCAGATAAACATGGAATATCTGAAGAAGTGCATATTTGTTGTAAGTGAGCAAAGCCTGAACCAACGGACATTATTCCAAGTACTGGATTATTATTGACATTGTCATCGGTGATTTTTGATGTTGGAATTTCAAATTTTGCATTGCACATGTTGCATTGCACGTGAAGAATCGATATCAAACCATTTCTTTCTTCCTTTATATTTGCAAGAGTACAACCAAATTGTGGTGAATGGCCAGAAAATGTTACCAACTCGCTTATTAAAAATTGTAAGTCAACAATCCTCCGACCTTCAAGATTAATTGGAGAACTATGAACGTCCAGAGATTCCGTTTTGCTAGTCGACGGAGTAGCTGAATACTACAAATTAAATTTAACATACATAATATAGTTACTCTCATTTCGTATAAGTATGTGTACTAAAACCAAACCATTACTTACTTGGATCTCAAATTTCATTTCTGTCTTGTCATCGATGGTATTGTCATTCGTGACATTGCTTATAGTGCTACAAATTGCAACTGAATCTGAACAGCCTGTTTTATTATGACTTGTACTCTAAAATATGAATGTTAAACCAGTTAAGAACTTCATCGAAGAATATAGCGATAAAGCAAATTCCTACCTACAGCTACTAATTTACCTCAGAAAATTCAATTGTGTCGAATGGTTTGCCCGACGGTAACGTATTGGTCTCAATATCCATTATAGTGTTCATGTCTTCCTAAAAATCATCATTCATTCGATTAAATAACCTTGAGAGGGAGGCCTACCACGTGATTCAATAATATTTTCCGAACATCTCATAAAATACATTTTGCAACTCCCATGATTCAAAGCAGTTTTCTTTTTTTTTCAATATGGCAGATAAATTTGGCTTTTCTCACATATTAATGGCCGTTTGTTTAATTCAATTTAAAACTCGGAATTGCATTAAGCTAATGCACTCATAATAATGATAAAAATATACCAAAACCGAAATATTAAACCACGTAACTATCTGACTTATTGGTTTTCAGCCGTCATAGATTTTTCTCACTAAAGAATTGCCATTTTGCCATTGCATGCTGAAAGTCTATATTTTTCCTTAAATTGTTGGTCTTTTGACCTAATACAAATATGGTTTTTTTTAATTTTTAATTTTGGCTTTGTAGCATCCTTAGCCAATAATTTGAATAACGCAAATTACCGCGGTACCCCGAAATTGGGACATCCTGTATATAGAACGAGCGAATATTGTTAAAACACTACGCTTTTAACTCTATATTATCCTTTGTATTTAGAGTTTTTTCTATTTTATTATATAGATTAAATTGTTAAGGAGGGGTAATCAAGTATAACTGGGCACACTGTACTTATTATTTAATTTTAAAAATAATGCAAAAGTAACTTACGATCATGACAAATCGAACTGCAACAATCAATTTTTCCGATTTTCTTAAATTTTATAGGCATGCGTCAGAAATTAGCGGTAGGTACACTCTGTATAATTTAGTTAAATGACTGTTTTATAGCTGTTGCGTAATTTTTAAAAATTACATCTAATATTATTTTAAGGCATGTCCTTTAGATTTATTGCTATTGTCTAATAATTTCTTAAATTAAACCTACCTCTGCTCTTTTTTTTGGAAAAATTTTTCGTTTTCTTCTGCTACTTAATCTTAAGAGAGTTTTATTTCCTCTTCGATAAAACGGCTCTTGCTTCTTATCCATGTTCTACCAACTTTGTGAACAATAATACAATAACTAATAAGATACGTTCGCACGCTAATACGCAAAAATCACAATAATATAATATCAAAGGACGTAAAACCGGGAGTAGATTCGTACTTGTTAGTCTCGATCGTAAAATACGGCCCTGCGTGAAATGCAAGTAGCGAGCGTGAACTAAAACTAAACTAGGAAAACAATCCATGCGCTGCACGCCAATTCTCTACCACCTCCCTCAACCCACTAATAAAACCGGTTGCCCTAGTTGTCGAAGGATGACCCTTAACCAGAGACAAGGGGAGAGACAGTTAAGTAATATAGAAAATTTGTCCCAGCATGCCATCTCTTTTACTTGATACATTTCTGTATAGCGCTCTCTTCATCTAGCCTAACCAAAGGGTATTGTAGATGGAGCCAAAGTCGTGTCGACGCTGTTGCGACAAGAAATGATATATGTCTTTGTCTAACTCATGGAATACTGCGTTAGAAGCTGAACAGCTGAATACTAAACGACTTTGACAGTGTTTCTGATGACAGTTGACAGTTCAATACGTTTTGAGTTGTTAGTTTGGCTTCTTGGTGTTTTTTTATATTTTTTGTGTTAATTTCACAGTTTTCTATTTGAACCATATACTTTTTCATTCATCTTGTGACTGAAACGTTAATTTGTGTAAGTACTTTGTGGAGTGAATCAGTGGACTATTTAATAGAGACAAAACAAACAGCATCATGGCTGCCGAGCCTGCTTGCATTGTTTGTGGATTAAGAAAAGATGAAGTTGAAAAAATGCACTATTTTCCTTCGTCCCTGAAAAGGTAAGCATATGAAAATTAATTATTTCAGATAAGGCTGCTACAAATACAACACAAACACGTTTACTCACTCTGAGTCAAACCCTAATAATTAATTAAACCATTGCATGTCTTCTAGCGGATACCATTGGTAAAAAAAAGTGTGGCACTGAAACTCGCCCAGTGCACAAAAAAGATTGCACCAATTCATTACCTACCAATGGGGTATACGATTTGACCTTGAGTTCAAAACTTGGCTTTTCGAGGATCGAATATTGAGTCGAGGTGCAGTGCTGTGAAGGCCATAGAAAAATGTTATTGACCATCTGTTATCTGATCCTTTGTCGGATTTCGTTATTTTTTCTTTTGGCAACACCATCGGTGCCACACGACCTTCAAGGATTCGTGCAGAACTGATTGCACTCGGAGCAAGAAATGTCGCACCAATTTTCCAATGGTATACAAATGCTTGCCCTGCACTGGCCAATGGTATACACATTTTGCACTTGTGCCGCACTAGTTTTACCAATGGTATTCGCTATTATAATAATAAATTGGCTTCTATAATAAAATCTTTTTCAACCTTATTTTATACTTGACCCAGGACTTGACCAACTTTTGCCTTAGATCTGCTACAGAAACATGATCATGATAAAATAATATTACTTACTTTTTTAGATCCAAAATTTGGCAAGAATGTTTGGGAATGAAATATACTGGAGAGTCGCTGAAAAACTTCAGAATATGTAACAAACATTTCTCTTCAGATTCATATATGGATTTGACAACCTATAAGCTTCGACGAGATGCAGTTCCTATGCTTTGGATCCCACTTGAAATACCTTCTTCGACCAATGTAAGAACAAGCCTTGATGATGTCCAAAGTGCATGTAAAGGTAGCTAGTGTAATGTTAGTGGGCTAGTTCCAGTAGTAGTAAGATAAGAATAGATTTAACCAGAGATTTAACATATCAAGTGTCACACGTCACACAGAAATAACACTAACACCAAAAAAATGGATTTAAATTACATAAATGTATATATAATAAAAAATACTCCACATCCAGACGTTTGCCCTAAAATTTACAATCACTTACTCATCTCAACAGTTGTCTCTTACCAATTATTGCACAAGAACTTCGACACTTGAATACAAACTTAATTACTGCCGAGAAATTTTTCATGACTCTGGCTTTTCAACCATAATTATTTACCTCTTTTGATGTCATGACTCTGGCTTTTCAACTATAATTATTCACCTCTTTTGATGTCATAGGGGCTAAAATGGTTAACCAACTTGATGGAAGTTTAAAAAACAAATAATTGTATTTAATTTTGTATCACTTAAGTTTCAAATGTCAATTAACTTTTTTATTCTTCTTCACTTAAAGTCAAAGGGTGAATGAACTTAACAAACATTTTTGTGTTGTTTCCAGATGGAACCATCGATGCAACCCCTGCCCAAGAAATAGTACCCCAGGCATCTACATCTCAAGTTCCTGCCCATAATATACCTACAACATCTATTGTCAAAGAAGTAATATCCCTGCCATCGACATCACAAACTCCTACTTTTCATAAGAGACCAATGAAGGTATTCCGGGACATTGAAAACCTGTCATTCAATAATGCTACACCAAGGAAAAAGAAAAGAAATAATATATAATTTTGTATTTGTATAATGAACTGTGACATTTGTTTGAATTTTTCTAATCATTTATGATTTTTCATTTTAAGTAAGTACATATGGTAGGCATATCTTGAATTCACTTATTATTGTTTGTATTACACTCTGACTATTAATTTAAACTTATGGCCTATCATGGTTTTTCCCATTCGCACTGCTCTTATGTTATACATGTCTGGGGCCATAATAAGCAGGCGGGCAGGATATTTGCACTCCAGAGGAGGGCTGTCAAAGTTGTTGCGTACTTTACTATAGGGCGGATGTCAGACAGGCTTTTGTGGGACTTAATATCTTAACATTAACAATTACAATTTATTTTTAGAACACCATTATCATAGTACAAGAAATAAAAATAATATTAACTTATTTTTTTTAAGATTGAATAAATCGTGCATCAGCACCAATTGCTATGGTCCAAATTTTTTTAATAAACTCTGGTGTTAGGAATTTGGAAGAAAAAGCATTTATTATTGTTGTGAAAAAGGTAATTATTAACAAAAGCCTTCTATAACATACAAAAGTTTTTAAATACAAATGTTAATAATTTAAATGGGACATGAGAGTTGGTTTAGTTGGCTAGAATGAGGACAGTTTCCTATCAATGTAATATATTGTCATGCCGTTAGATTTGGTCTTAGATTTATTTATGTAAATTTTGTTAAATATGTTGATTCATTATGTTCTGAACTTTATACCTTAACTTTTCTTATGTGACGATTGTAAAAATTATTGTAATTTAATGAACATGAATAAAGTCAGTACCAGTATCAACTGACTCTTTGTATTAGTGAATATATTTTTTGTGAAATATGTATGCATTTCGATCAACATATGCCTTGTCTATTGTCTACTGTAGATTATTTCGATACTTTTTCGATCAACTTTTCGTTATAGGTTTTTGTCACCCAAAATTTTGAAAAGAAATAAATTTTGAGCATTTTTTAAAACTGCATTTTTCTTATATCAGCGACTTTGATGCTCTGTCCTTTTTGATGAGGTGGAGATTTTAAAAATTTTATTATGTATTTGTGTGAATATTTATCTAAAACTATTTGTGAACATCTCAACAAATCATCCTTTTTAAAATTAATCATACGAATACATAATAGAATTAAAAGATCTTCACCACATCAGAATGGCTAAAATATAACAATAAAGCAATCAAAGAAACATTCAAACCTCCCGCGCTTTTGGCGGCCGGATGCTAATCGCGCCATCTACTTTTATCTTTGGTTACACCAGACAGAGAGCATCGATCTTTCTTTCCTCGTCTATTACTTTGTACCTTTTTTTATCATTTAGTTGAGCGTCTCTCCCCTTGTCTCTGCCTTAACCATATATTTAATACTACAAGGGCATATATTTAATACTACTATATCGTGAGTCGAGCCAAAATTTGTCCGAAATCAAAACGAGATAGAATGATCGATGTGTACTTTCAGCGTTGAGCGCAAGTCAATTATTTCAACCAATAAGCGCTGCCCCTTCGATTATCGATCGCCTCCACGTGTGCGTGGTCGTATAGAGCACCGAATTGTCAGCTCGTTTGCCGTTTTGTTGTTTATTGCCGTTTACCATATATTTAATAAATATATGCCGTTTATAGTATTGAAGTCATTGTGAGTCGTCCATTTTGATGTTTACTGTTTGCTTTGTACTTTACTCAAATCGCTATACTTACTTTGTTTATTGTTATTTCGAAGTTTTTGTTGTTTGTTGCCATTTACAGTCGTTCATTTTGGTGTTTACTGTTTGCTTTGTACTTTATTCAAATGCCTATACTTACTTTGTTTATTGTTATTTCAAACTTGGACAATTTGTCGGTGTGAACTTGTAGTGAAGATGCCAATCATAGAATACAATTATGTAAATTAATTATGGATTTGTATAGAAATGTGAGATTTTTTCCATGAAGCCAAACAAATGTCGTCTAAAGAAGAATACCTATAATATAAGACAAAAATACACTATTTAATTTAAGGGGCAATAAAATTTGAAGCGTGATGATATCATGTTTTATTTACCTTTTAACCGAAAAATATATAAATGAATATCTGCAGTTACATCCCGTTTGAAAGCTAAGGTTCATATTGTTTTGTAATCATATGTTGTTTTTCAATTATTTCTATCCACCACAAACATCTATTCATTTTTGTAATATCATTAGAGTTATACGACAAATAAATTTCCTAAATTATATTGTTAACATAAATACTAATTTATGATGAGGGCGTTTCACACTGACTTGGATTTCAAAACGTACATACCATATTTATAATTTTAATATGCGAAATATACTATACTATTTGCCTCGCTAGCTCATGCGCAAATTAACCAAAGTACACATCAAGCAATGCAATGAGTGCGACAAGTACATCCTCGGCGAACTGAAGTTCCATGGTAAACAAGCTTGACACACGATATAGTAGTATTAAATATATGCCCTTAACAATGTCTTTTGTTGATCGTGTATTGGTGTGTTAAGTGCGTTTAAGACTCTTTGTACTACTGGAATTCTCAGCATATCTATCAAACACTACAGTTATATAGTGACCAGAGTTTTTATTTATTTATTTATTTATTTATTTATTTATTTATTTATTTATTTGACGGGTCAGTTGCTCAATATTACAAAATTTAAATATAATATCTAAATCTACGATCACCTAACCTACAATAAAAATATAAAAAGGTAAATGTAAAATGTTGACTACTAACTAACTTAAGCCATGATCAATTAACAATCACATTGTCAACACATCAAAACTAAACAAAAAAGAAAAAGTACAACACAGTAAAATAGAAAGGAAAATTGAGACAAGACAAGAGAGACAGTGTCACCGGGGTTGATCATCTAACACAAAATTTAAGGTTTATTCTAAAGTTGGTTCATGGGCCCATCAAAGCAGTCAAGATCAGAGATATACTGATTAGCCAATCTTGCTACCCTAGGCAAAACATAGTTAGTTCTATGTGTTGGGTTATCAAAAAAAAAAAAAACACCTGTCCAGTTTGTCTCGGCCGAACATGAATGCCAATCCTATTTAGGAGCTCGGGACAATTGCTGCCAGAATGAAAAATATTGTAAAAGAGTGACAAATCTTTTTGATTTCGTCTCGTCTACAAAGTGTCCATGTGCAAGGTCTCCTTAATCAGATGATAGTTCACAGTGTCTTGATAATTCGTTCCGGCTTGACTTTGCATAAACACTATATGTCTTAAGAATTTGGGTTGAAGTCTTTCAATATGTTGGGTGTGTACATCGTAATGAGGAGACCAAATGCATGAGCCATATTCCAAATTCGGGCGCACAAGGGAGCAATACAGTAAATGAATAGAATCGATGCTCTGGAAGTCACCAGCACGCGCTTGATGAAGCCGAATATTTGAAGAGCCTTAGAAACCGCCCCAGAAATATGCGGGATAAAAATCAAGTGACTATCACGTGTAATTCCCAGGTCACTAGTATGTGAAACTGACTCTATAAAGTTATTATTGATGTAATAGGAGTGGTCAACACTATTCTACTATTTTTTGACATTCAAGTCGATACAGATGTGGTTTGCACCAGACAATGAGTCTATCTAGATCCCATTGAATCCTGAGGTAATCAACTGTGGATCTAACTTTAAGATATAGTTTTAAGTCATCTCCAAAGAGAAGGAAGAAACTGTGTTGAAAACAAGGTGATATATCATTTATGTATAAGATGAGCAACAGAGGCCCCAAGTGTGACCCCTGGGGCACACCAGACACAACAGGTATCTCAATCGATCGATAGCCAAGGACTTGAACAACTTGTGTTATATCAGCCAATTAGGAGTAAAGCCAGCCCTCCTCAATTTGTGCATCAGCAAGTGATGATTGACTCTGTCAAAGACCTTAGAAAAGTCAGTGTACAATGCGTGAACTTGACACCCCTCCTCCATAGACTGGGACAAAAAAATCTGTGAATGACAGAATATTTACCTATGTAGAACGGCCGGCAATGAAATCAAATTGCTCATCAATCAGTTGACCTTGAAGAGAACAAGTCAGAAAATCACACACGAGGCTTTCAAAGATCTTTGGAATGGTACTTAAAATGCTGATATGCCTGTAATTGCTCACCTGGGAGCTATCTCCTGTTTTGTGAATAGGCGTTATATAACTAGTATTCCAGTAGCTTGGAAAGACTCCTGAATGTATAGATTGATTAAATAAAAAGAAAAGGAGGCCTGCTAATAAAAAGCTGAACTGTTTTAAAAATGTGGGGGGTGAACCATCAGGACCTGGACCCTTGCTTGTATCCAGCCCTGCCAGCCTAGTGTATATGTCTGATATAGAAACAGTTAAGCTGTTTCGATGTAAATTATTAAATATCACTTCATTCGGTTTATGGCATGTTTTCTTGCTATACGCTTCCAAAAAGCATTCAGCAAATAGACCAACTATCTCTTCCCCAGAGGAGCCAGTGACACCCTTATAAGAAAGTTCATTAGGAATTTAGATTCTACCTTTTTTGGAGCTTACAAACTTTTTTAAGTTAGTGGCAAGGTAGCTGAACATAGTCTCTGTAAGCCTACCTCTTTAGGGCCTTACAGCCAGCTCTTGCATTACAGAAATTAACATAATTAACATATAAATTTGAGTTAACATACAGCTTATGTAATTTTTTCTTTTCGACAATTAATGATTTAAATTCATTGGAAAACCAAATGAGAAACTTCTTTGATGAATATCTTTTTAATGGTACAAAATGGTCTATACATAAGTACAATACCTCATAAAAAATGTTAATCATATCATTGAGAGATTTATTCAAGAACAAATAATCCCAAACGAAACCGGACATACACATTGAGACAGCATTACAATCAACTAATTAAAAGTCTCTATAAAACCTGTTGCCTACAAGTTCCTTGTTTCTCTCACTTGAGGGTAGTTTAAGAGTGAATGATAATGGAGGCCTGTCAACCGGCAACACAATTTCCTCCTCAGCCAAAAAGATCTCAAGGTCTCTGTCACGAGTACTAGGTCCAGCAGAGAATTTGCCTCATTTAATATATGATTGACTTGAAATAAGCTGTGGAGAGAACACATATTTGTCCGCACTTCCAAGGTTTCAACTTCATTGGGTGGAGCAGGAGCCCTTGCTGAGGCAACAGGCAACAGAGCCAAATTCTTCAGTAGACCAAATGCTGTGATGCAGGTTGAAATCTTCCAATAAACAAATCCTACAGTGAGGAAGTTCTTCACATTGTCCATCCAAGCAATCACTAAAAGTTGCGTAGCTTTCAAAAGAAGCACGAGGTGGAAAATACCCTGTTTTTCCCCAGAGCCGATTAAAACAAAGAGCTGTTCCAAATCAGAAACTGAGGGCAGGGGTTTACTTTTTATAGCCTTGTGTATCGCAATGAGCACACCTCCACCTCCGGAGTATAAGCTGGTTTCGGTTGATCTATCTTTCCTGGAAATTTTATAGTCATATAGGCAGAGCTCACTGTCAGAGCAGTCAGATGTCAGCCAGGTCTCCTTAAATACAATTAGGCTATAATGGGAATAAGAAGCATTGAGAAACAATGAGTCCAGGTTGGTCCGGAGACCCCTAACATTCTGAAAATAGACTAACATGTCTGAAAAGGACTCTGTTAGTTTTTTGACATGATTCTGGGAGCACCACTGACATGTTTAATTGTAAGGTTTTGTTCACCATTGTAATTAAGTATAAAGTTAACATAGGCGGATTAAATGTTACAAAATATACCCTGCTTTGGCCATGTCACACGATGAATCAAATTACCATCATCCACTACAAATTTGCAATGATCGCTTAAGTCCGCAATTTGCACAGGAACTTTGTTAAACATTTCATATAAGGATCATTTCTTCTTTTTCCTCATTAAATCTCCACTGGAGTTCAATAATTTATCTGCGGAATAATATTCTCTGTTAGGTTCGCCAGTATCATTGCATTCTGAAGGAGACAACCCGCGTAGATTTAAAGTTTTATTAGTAAATCATGATAATACACTAATGGGAATCGAATGTGAAAATGTTCTCTGTCTATATTATACTTAACCTCTAAACAATTACTATTATCTAAATATCATGAATACTTATTAATAACACCAACGAATTCATGGTTGTCCTAGATGCTGTCGCCCTGAACTATCAAGGTAATTATGCAATAATAATACCTATAATTTGTCTCAATTGCGGAATCCAGACTAAAATATGTATAATTGTATACGTTCGTAAAAACTACCCAAAACTTTAAACGTATTTTGGGAGAATTCAGTGAGGATTTGCTAATATAGTTATAGAACAGTTTTTGTGTAGAATTTAATGGCAAAACATTTTTGGTTCTATAGATTTTGTACGTTTGAACAACGGTTTACGAGGAAACTGAGAAAAACAATCACACAATCCGGGGATGTTTTCTTGTAAAAATAAGGGATATTGCGGACACTGAACAAATGGGAGCTTTTTAGGGTTTTGTTCCTACCTCCATTAGGAAAATGTATAAGTAATATGAAAACTTTATGATTTATTTCTCCTATTCCATGGTTATATGTTAAATTAACGTGTACTATACCCGAATGAGCGTCACATAATATACGAGCGTGAAGGCTCAGTCTTATTCACTATTTAGACAAAACTGTGCTCAACGCGCCTAAAAAGCTTTCACTTCAATAATACAATTTTACACTTACACTATTCTAGTTTTTTTTTTTTATATTTCAGGGAGTTACATTGGATCTCATTAAATCAGCCGAATTCAAAACTAAAATTGTGGGTGTACGAATAGGAGACACAAAAAGTAAAGTAGTTTGTTTCTCGACTTACTTTTTTTAATTTTGATGAATTTTGGTTGCACCGGCTCTTCTAGCTCTTCTTGTTTGAACAATTTCTGGAACAATTTCCTTTTCTTCTTCGGTTTGTTCGTGGGCGTGGGCTCGAACGGCTTATGCGCCGCGTAATTCAGTTTCCACGCCAGCTCCCTGATTATTCTGAAATGGTCCCGAAGCGGTCGACCTGCCCGTTCTCCCACGCAATTCTCTATGGCGTTAGTACAGTTCATCAGGCCCATTTTGAAGGCCTCCGGTCTATGTCGCCTGGGCAATAGCCTGATGTTTTGAACAAGACCTAGAATTACAGAACTTGCTTCAACAATCAAAGCGATCTTTATTGTGCAACTGGGCGGTTGTACTATAAAACGTCATTAATCCTGAACTGTGTTCCGCTTGAAAGAAATTCAAAGAGACCTTATGAAGAAGAGGGAGAATTTTATATTTATGTTAGCATTACTAGAGTCAAGTTAAATGGTGGTACGATTTTTTTTATCAATGATCATATGGGCTAGGAAATAGAAATGACAGAAGAGAAATGGTCCTGGAATGTATTCAACATCAAAATCTATATTGCTTGAATACCCTTCCAAAGAAAATGGACTTGGAGAAGCCTGGACGGATAAATAAAAAATTAAATAAACTACATAATCTTAAACAGACGAGACATTATGCCAGGACGTGTCTCTGCTGAACCATTTTGATACAGGCAGCGACCACCGACTGGTCCGAGCAAGAGTGCTTATCAACACTAAGTGTTAGTCCACATGCATACGTGATCACGGATCCGTTGTGCCCACGTGACCAACAACATCCAATTGTGTATCAGGAGAGCGACCTGATTCCCAGTCAAGGTCAAAACGGATGAAAGTTGGTTAATTTTAACTTTTTCGGTATACGTATCCGTTTGAGTGTGATGGTTGCGGCTGAGTGACAGAGAGAGATAATTTAAAAATTTTTAATTTTGGCAGTTGCTTAATGATAATGTCAAGTTAATCTTTAGTTGATAAAATTAATGAAAAATAAATACTTAATATAAAATGGAAGAATCTCCCTATAAAGGTTTCGTGCTTCCTCAGTAAAAATTGGTCTTGTCCATATTGTCCTGAATATGGGGCCTATAACTTTCTTCGTTAATTTTGCTAAGTATGCTACATATGGCAATTTAATTTTCTTTTGTAATTGGATACTTCCCACACAGTTTTTCTCTTTAAATTCCTACACATAACACTCGTAAGTAAAAGAGAACTTTCTGAATTAATTTCTAAGGTAGGCAAAACTTACAAAACTAACTAGCAGCAGTAACTGCCATATACAATACAAATTAAATTCAAATTACTGCAAATAAAAAACTCGATGCGCATGTCAAAACACATACGGATGCGTATCACGGAAGATCCATGTGGATGGGCAAAATTCAACGTGTGCGTTTCACGTATACGGATATCCGTGATCACGTATGCATGTGGACTAACACTAAAGCTTAAAGGAACAAGACGGTTCAAAAATGGAATTATCCAACTACAGACATCCTGATATCAAGAGCAGACGAATACCAAACTATTCTAGACTCCAAGTTGCACAACTTAAATTTCTTGAAGAAAATGGAATTAGACGAGATATCGGCAACGATAACGGGCAGTATCCAGGTGGCAACAAAGAAAGTCTGCTGTAAGCACAAAGCAAACAAAACACCCAAACTAGGCCTAAACATACTGAGGCTGATGGAGCAAGGGAAAAGGACTGTCAGAGATTCACATAAGTACAAAGAGTTATGGAAAACAATTAACAAAGAAAGTCGAAAAGACCTAAGGTTTAGAGAAAGGAAAAAAACCTTTTAAAATAAAAGATAAGAACGGGGAAACTGTTACAGACCAAAAAAGGTGTAATAAATGACATCCAAGCCTTCTACAAGGACTTGTATACATCAACTCTGCCCAAACCAGACATCGCCAGGCAAGAAATATCGGATCTGAAGATGTACCAGAAGTAAACAGGAACGAACTAAGAAAGGCCCTTAAACAGATGAAAAATCGAAAAGCACCGAGAGAAGACCGTATTGCCGCCGAAAAGATGAAATTGGGAGGAACAACGCTTGAACACGCCCTTTGTGTCCTTCTGAACAAATTGATTAGCGAAGAGAAAATAGCGAAATCTTGGCAAAACTCTGAAGGTATTTTAATCTTCAAAGAGGGGGACAACACAATATCGACCGATCAGCCTTCTCTCACACCTGTACAAGCTCCTCACAAAAATTGTGACCAATCGGTTGACAAATAAGCTAGATTTAGAAAGCCAGTCGAGCATGCAAGATTCAGAAAAGAATATAGTACAAACGACCATCTACAAATAGAGAGAAATTGACCGAATATAACGTACTCCTGGGTCTGGCGTTCGTCGATTACGAAAAGGCTTTCGACTCGGTCGAGACCTGGACTGTTCTAAACGCAATGTATGAGGCAAGAATGGACACAAAATACTCCAATCTTATAAAACACATTTATGAAAACGCTGCACTATAGGTGGCAATTGACGAAGAGACATCAACCGATAAGGTCGAAATAGCAAAGAAGGTTCGCCAAGGAGATGCCATATCCCCTAAGCTGTTGGAAAGCGCCGTTGAAAACCTGCCATGGGAAAATAAATGTATCAACATCGACTGAATCACCTCCGTTTTGCTGATGATATTGTTGTCATTAGTAATGACATCAATGAGCTGAGAGATATGTTGGAGAAAACTCTAGGAGACATCAAAACAAATCAGGCTTACCAAATAATTAC